>JTDE01000646.1:167112-184751 GCA_014338405.1 Paragonimus skrjabini miyazakii
TCAGTGAGCCGCTTGACGTGTGGGTTAGTGCAACACATTATAATGTTGAACGTCTATTCGAGATTGATCCGATAACCTTCTGCTAAGAAGGGTCTAACACTTAATGATACGTGACCTGGAATGAGTGAGTTAGGCTCCGTACAGCTGAGTTCGTTTTTGCCAATGTTCCTGAAGTTTAAGGATCTGTCAGTTCTGTTGACGTACCTTTCACCGTAGTTACGCACAGTATGATACATCCAGTGTGAATTAACGTCAATAGGTTGGCTTCTCTTAATATGAGGTAACGATAGCTTACGAGTTCTGTTAAAGCTTACGGTTTCAACCGCATTATAAGTTCTCTTAACTAAAGCGATAAAACGGGTTGTAATTCAAGGTGAGACACACTCATTCACGTAGGATCATCTCATATGATAACTTTATCGACTGTCATTCGCTGTTAACAATGTCTGTTGATGAATATACTTTTACGAAATAGTTGACTGTTAACTTTCTTAAGCCGTCATTGTGCTGGTCATATTGTGATGGGCGCGAGTATTTCATCATTCGGCGGAATATCTCAACGTAGCGATAAGTTATGTCCAAAAGCCCACAGCGAGCGGATTGTGGACAACACAAACGATGGGACGACCCATCGTGCGACGAAATCGTACGAACGGACGAGGAATGGCAGGCGAACAACCGCCGACAGGAGGCGTTAGCCACACATACAAACTGTACAGAAGTGCACACAGTGCGTGTCGAAACCTCCGGTGTGTTGTGGACCGGAATTCCGGTTCATAGACGCGAGCGCGCGTGGTGTGGGAAAGGGCGAGTTGGACAGTAAAGATCGCGCCTTATTGAACGACTTTTTGATAGAATCTGGGAACCGTAATTCGCTACCTTATAGTTCATCATTGAAGCTGAATAAAGCTGTTCATTTTTAAGAACATATCAACTCTTTTGAATTAGTCACACAATTACTTACAATTAGACAGGAGTTACGAGTTTGTGAAAAATTCCCGTAGTTTACTAAATTAGACTGAAGATGTCAATAATCTTTACAGTTTGAAGGGTTATGAAACCACAGGCTTAGTCCTACCTACGCCAGTTCTTTCCAAAAATGGCGAGGACTGTACGGATTTCGAAGCCAATAAAATGTCTCCAAAAGTAACGATGTGACGAACAATTGTTTTCGACAATTCTTTCTCAAGTCAATACAATTACATAGGTTTCATCAAGACGTCATGAGACAAGGCGCAGAAAACAAGAAGTGACTGTTCACGATTGACAATGAAGGCTAATATTAGACTACGCACATGCCGGACGTTAGCTGGATATTACGTCACACGGTCAGGGTCGAATGTCTCCATTAACACATATCGACAAACAGGAAAAAAAGCAGGTTACTCATTTAACGACTATTTATTGTATCCTGACGAATCCAACTTTTGGTGAGCAGCATTAGTGTTACAAGAGTATGACCATTCTGCGGTGGACTCTAATTAAAGGATCACTTGCCTGTCCAACAGTATCAATGCCATCAACAAAAATACTCCATTCCGATTGGTCTGGTGACCGACCAACCAAATATGCGCCAATACGATACAACTAGCTGTCTGAGCCACACGTACAGACCTCTTCGGCCATGCACGGAATCACGGACGATACCGTTTGCGTTCTGCTTTGGATCTTATCGTTCTGTTCTGTCCATTCAAAAAATACTTTCAACTATACGCCTGATTGGGACTCCTTAGACAAACGCCCAATACCACAATGGTACGATGAGGCAAAAGTCGGCATATTCATACATTGGAGCATTTTTTCAGTGCCAAGTTTCGAGTAAGTATCATCCTGTAGATTGTATTTACTAGGGCTGGCAGCATACGTCTTGAAACTAGCCAAACAAAATTTAATGTTTCTTGTTTGGTATCAGATATTGGATGCTTATCACCCCGTGAATCACTAACACCATGTGCTTGAAGTCAATTTTTGTGATTTAAAATATTCAGCAGTAAGCAATGGCAATAGTCTTTGACTAAGATGGTTATTACTGATTTCCTATATAGAGGAAAACAGGACTCGAATCACCAACAGTGGCATCACGACAAATGTTTTCATTTAGGTGAAACCATTCTACTCTTACTTAATCAGTAGCGGGCTAACGGAGAATCTAAGCAAAAGATTGTCAATTATTAGATCCGAATGAACACAAACTGGGAAATGAGACCTTATTTACAGCTTATGATCTGAGAAAACATTACTGTGGTTCGCGCATGCTTCAGTAACACTACATGTTATATTTTTAGTTACGTATGACATTTCTCACAAACTGGAAATCACCCACATTTGATCGCATCTTTCGCAATCAGATTAGCTATTACTAGACATCCTACTTTGAAGGGAAGGCCTACACTCGAGTTTTGATCCTATTAGAGTTCATCAGTAATGCATAACTCTACATACATTGGGATTTTCACCTTGATCATCGAATTTATAGGACTAGTTTGTGGACGACTATCTCATTAACCTAACAATAAGCACGACCAAAGCATCGACTATGAACGCTCGTGTGAATAGTAATCTGTTTGTCTGATTATTTTGTAAACAAAATAAAATGAATCCTTATCCCATCGCTTTTGGTCACTGTGCCCGGTACATCCAACAAATCGCAAGCCTGTCGTGTAACAACGTAGCAGTGGGAACTCACAGCTATACCAGAGGGCATTATCTACCAGAATACAAAGACGGGATGCATACGATCGGTCTGTCAATCGATTCCGCAGGGTTTGAGTCACAGCCGGTCAAACGAGAAAAAACTTAAGGTGTGGCAATTTAACGTCAGAATCGGGTGTGAAGTTTTAACGTAACCAGGAGGAAACAGAACGAACGACGGAAACTATGTAGGGGGTTCTGAATGCAGCGTGTCAGCATACTATCGCGTCCCCGATCATTATATTTTAGGTACACATGTGCGATCGTCCGTGATGTATTGCCATTGTCCTGCACACAAACGCACGTATCAAACCTACCATCGGTGAACAAAACAGCATAGCTTTTAGGCTGTTGAAAAATCAGGTTTTTTGGTTGCATGATCCAGTGATCTCCGAAGCAAGTGAATGGAGACCTTGTCAGTTATTTCACGGAAGTGAAACCAGTAGTGCTTCTGTAATGACAGTGTGAGAGTGTCTAGAATCTGTGTTAGACAGGGTGTGCATGTGACTACATACACTTACGGTCAAATTTATACGCCGTCCTTCCTAACGGTAGCTTGATTTCGTCCCTACGATTCGTGTTCTTTCACTCCTATTCTAAAATTACCGAGTTTTCAAGACAAGTGCGTTGGCGACTACATTAGGCATCTTCTCAAACTAGAAAAGAGCCATGTACACCTTGATCATCTTCACTAACACATGTCGGAGTCAACGGTTGAAGACCGATTAACCCAAGGAACGGGCTTGTGTTGTGAAACAAGAACGCGAATGTCGCAAAGGTTGTTTATTTAGGAAACTAACAGGGGTTAGTTATTCAAATAGGACAACAAACAAAAACACTCTTCTACATTTGGCAATCTTCTTAGAAGGTCCCGACTGCCACAAACACTAATGATCAGCTGCTTTGCGTAACCAGAACTATTCCATGACATGCAGCACTGTCATGTTGGTGTGATGTTTCTTCCCGTGTTTTTCCTGCGGCTACTTTGGCGGCAAGCTCCATGCTGTCGCCCCACTACTGAATAGTGGTGGTGTGAGTAGTATAGGGCGATCACTCGTCCTTATCACTGGTTTGACAGTGTGTTGGAATGTGGCTTGGTCGATTACTGAAACACCGGAGTTTCAGCGCGAAGCTCATTGAAAAGAATTGCGAGTAGATCGTACGTTATCAGAATCAAACGGAGAAAAAGGCAGGAGACTGAGATGAAAAAAGCCCATCCTTTTACACACAGATATAGGATTTACGAATTAAGTCTGTTATCGATCTTTGTAACAACATCTCAGTGGTGATCAGGTGACAACGGTTGGAGGTGCAAGTGAGATTATAGCCCCATGCTGAACGAGAACGGTCGGTACACTCAGAAAAAACTGAAGCACCAACCCCTTCTTCATCAACAGTTTACTCAGATGTGAATCCCTTTGAGAATGTATCAGAATGCTCAGGATTGTAATGTATTCAAACTCTGAAATAACGACAAGTAACGAACTGGTTTGAGCCCATGGCTAGTCTCAACCTGGTAGGAACAGATGACCGAGAGTTGTGCATACAGTTGGGTTCGTTCGAACTATAAGCACTTTGCAGATAACATTCAGTTGGACAATGTGAAACGGTGTCGCAACAGTCACATTAAGTTTACTAGATGTTGTCGTCATGTTCTATCCTGATCAACAGTTACTGAATCAATAGCATCAATGTAGTCAGAACACTGGTGAACTTTTGCGGTTGCGTCATTCCGATTAGTGCACCCAAAACTATGGCGTGTTATTGTCTGCAAACCCATGTCCTAGAAACTTGGATTACCTGAGTTATCCAGTCAGTGTGCATTGCCACCCCATTTTCCAAGCCTAGAATTGCCGATAACGACGTGAAGTCAGAAATAGCTTTCTCTCACTGTCCACTGAGTTGAATGCATTCCCTGGAAATTTGGTAAAGTGACTATGGCAAATGACTAAGGAAATGGATCATCCACTTAACAAGCAATATATGCTCGAACAATTCGGACTACTGTTTAGCCATATTGTGATGGATTGTCAGGCCAGAGGTGTGAGCGTTCCAACACTAAGTGGAATACCTCGACGCGGGGGGAGTTACGTCCAAAAACCCACAACGAGCGGATGGCGGACAACGGGGGCAATCGGATGAATCATAGCTCGACCGGATCGGAACAACGGGCGAGACATAGCATGCAAAATAGAATTGGCGACGAAATCGGAGGTGCGATTATTCCAACACTCGCAAGAATATCTCGACACTCTCGTGGAATACGATCAAAGCCCACTGTGGATAGATGGAGAACGACACGAGCGACCGGACGAGCCATCGCTCAACGAAATCGGACCAACAGACGAAGAATTGTAGCGAAAAGGCGTCCGATAAAACACAATCTTTGTCGTCCAACCCACCAGTTAGCATGCTACACTCGCGCTCGCGTTTATGAGTCAACATTCCAGTCCACAACACCCCCTGGTTTCTGCTCATACGTCGTGTGCAATTCTGCCCGGTTTAGGTGTGTGATCGGCACCTTCTATCGGGGGGTTTTCCGCCTACCATTCTTCGTCCGTTGCTCAGATTTCGTTGAGCGATGGCTCGTCCTGTCGCCCCTGTTGTCCACGCTGTATCCGCTATGGGCTTTGATCGTAGTTCACGACTGCGTCGAGATATTCCTCCGAGTGTTTGGATAATCTTGCCTCCGATCTGGCCATCTATCCTATTTTGCTTGCCAAGACTCGTTCATTGGTCCGATCTCGTTGAGCGATGATTCATCCGGTCGCCCATGTTGTCTGCGATCCGCTGGCTAGGGGCTTTTGGACGTACCTCCCCTCGTGCGTTGAGGTATTCCGCAGAGTGCTGAAATACTCGCACCTCCAGCCAGATAATCCACTACAATATGACTGAATGTGTAGGCGCGACATGACGCCGTGGCTCGAACTATTACACCAACCAAGTAACACGTAAACTAACTAATATTCAGACTAACGTAATGCAATCGGGTCGAGTCAGGTGGCTATGCGGCTGTGCATGTGGAAGTGGGCATCTGAAGATCGGCATTACCACGTTTGGTTGTATCGTGTTTGTCCGCGGTGCATTGGACTGGATGCGTTCGCTTGTTCAGAGGGGGCTAGGACGTTTAATTTTTCGCAGTTGATACACAGTATACGAGATGGATGATTAGACTGATGGTGTACATGTTTGCTACTAACCAACGGACTGCGAGGCAACCTTTCGATGTTTCGCTCAGTCACATAGCAACCTAACATCAATAGCTTCGCCCAACAAAAAGCGACTGAATCACCGGATAGTATCGGCGCGATCACCTGACAGCGGCTTTTAGATCGGATAGCCACGATTGCAGTAGGAGTCATGATTGACGATTTGACTGTTCTAAGCAATCTATTTCAGCGTATTTCACGGTTCCTCAACTCAACACCACAGATCCCTAATTTTCCATGTGATACGTACAGCTTAAAATGTCTGTTTCTAAGTGAAGAATAGAGAGCGATCGGACTTCAAAAGCCAATCAACAATAAGCCCTTAACCACTGCTCCACTGACCTCACATTAGGCACGACCGAATTATCATATGCGAATGCTCAACCAATTTTGCATGTGAGCAATGATCAGATTGCCGGATCGCCTCAAGAGGAGACACAGTTACTGTCTGTTAACTCCAATCGATGACTCCTCGACTAGGGCTTCTCTCCAAGTTGAATTCACAGAAATCATTAACTTGTGGAGCGGTATTTTGATTACTGATGAGTAGTAGGGGATTTTGGTTTTAATATAGATTGAAAATCACCCGAAGTTCTAGTCCCAGCAGTAGCAGGGATATGCACTGCTAACGATCTCTGGCGAGAGGGAAACTCGAGTATAGTGCTTCTTTTTGAGAGGGGGCCGATTGGAACGCCCATTGGAATGCGACAGCCGGGATCAGTTGTGGATGATGTTCAATCTATATGAAAACTGAAATCCCTTACTACTCATCATAATAAGCCCTTAAATTGTGATGAAGGACCAAATTGAAGGCGCGACTATTTCAACACTCGGTGGAATATCTAGACGGGGTGTTGAGATATGGTCAAAGCCCATAACGAGTATATTGTGCAAAACACGGGTGACCGGATGAGCTATTACTCAGCGAATTCGGACCAACGGAGGAGAAACAGGAGGCGAAACACCTACGAAAAAATACAGCCACACGCACAAAACTAGGCGGAAGTGCACACGACGTGCAAGTGAGAAGCACCGCTGCGTTGCGAACTGGAATTCCGGTTCATAGACACAAGCGCACGTGTGTGGAGCGCGAACGTGCAAGGTGGACAGTGTTGGTCATGCTTTGTTGGTTGGCTTTTTGTTACAGTTTGCCCTGGTCGTAACTGTCTAGAATACGTGCCAAACATGTAACAACTGTAGAGCCACGTGTTATTCATCAGAGGATACTAACCTCACGACTGTTTACATATACTGTAAAATATATTTCTTAGGATTATTTCTGCACTCTGTTTTCAACTGTAGGCATGTAACGGTTATAAACCAAAACAACCGGGCAGTTAACTAAAGACTACTTACGAGTGGTTCGTTAATTCTAGTTTCACTTTAGAAATACCAAGACAGATGTTATAATGTCCATGCAAATCTCACGGTTTAAAGAAAGCCAAAACATAATCATTCACATCTGATTCCGTGTTAAACGGTACAGACAAACAGTTAGACAGAAAGAATAAAGGTTTTGGTTAGCTTGACTAGAAAAACTGCAAGGTTGTAACTAGGATAAACTGTTAAATGGGGAGGCAACCAACAGTTGTTTCCCCAATTCGTTGGTTATTAGCAAACATGTACACCATCAGTCTAATCATCCATCTCGTATACTGTGTATCAACTGCGAAAAATTAAACGTCCTAGCTCCCTCTGAACTAACGGACGCATCCAATCCAATGCACAGTGGACAAACAGGATACAACTAATTTCCTCCCTCGGCATTTCCTCCACTTTCAATTTCCGGCTGCAGGTGAACCGGAGTCCTTCTGGACCCGAATGGTCGAAATAGGTCTGGCTTGATGGAGATTTCATGTTCAATCCAGTCACAGTAGCCATATGGGTCTTGGTCCGTGGTGAACAGCTTTCGGAACTTGCATATCACTTCATTCAGCAACCGATTGTCACAGACTGGTGTTGCTCCGGATGCGTTCGCTTCAATCTGTCCAAGCTGAGACTGGCGTTTTCTCGCTAATGGAACTACTCCATACTTCGTTACGAGTTTACCATGCTTCGAATCAATCACAGCCTCAGCGCGTTCAGGAAAATCCGCTCCCAACATAGTCTGACGCGCGTCGGGGGAAATGATGAACGATTGCTTGACTACGTGATCTTCGATTCCGACATCACACTCCGCAACGCCGGTAACCCTGAGTGTGAACCCACCGACCGTTCGAACGACCATCGCACACGGCTGAACAGTTTCTTTCGATATCGGCCCACTCAATGAAATCGCCGCCCCAGTGTCAATCAAACAGCACTCCGAGCTACCATTGATTTCTATCCTAGCCTGAACAGCCGTCTTATCAACCGCACCTATTATCGGATCGCCCTTCCCAGACAAAAAACAGTCATTGAAACGTTTATTTACATGAAACCTTTTCTCGCCCCGCGGGCAAAATCTTCGCCAATGTATGTCCACGTCTTCCGTATCTGTAACAGACGTCGCTACGGTTCTGTACCATCCTTATCTTCAAAACGGCCACTTGTTGAGTCAACTTTTCCACCGCGGTTCGCAGGTCATTCAGTTCACTTGGTGCACCCGTCTTCAACTCGCAGACTGTCGGAGAGTTGTCTGCTAGTAATTGTCGAGCCGCCTCAGCCAGCTGTTTCAGCGTCATCGGATGTGCGATATGAGCTACCCTGAGCTGATCCCGCACCGCTGGTGGCATTCCCTCCAAGAACTGATCTGTCAGCATGCGTTGTTCCGAATCCTGGTCCAAATGTGGCAAGGCTCTTGCTAAAGTTGCCCGCAGTGACACGGCATACACGAGAGCGTCACCTCCTGGTCCAAGCCGGGCGCCCGTGAACTGCCGCATTGCCTCCTGGCAATCGGCTGGGCTGCCGAACCCGGCGATCAGCGCCTCCTTCGCGGCGGCCCACTCTAGCTTCGCGGGGCCTCTTCGCGCCGCCTCCAGAACCGCCTTCGTCCTGCCCTTGAGCAGCATCCGCAGGGCCGCCAGCCTCGCCCGGTCGGTCTTCACTCCGACCGTTTCCGCCACGTCCTCGAAGTCCTCCAGGAAGCTCCGGACGTCCCCATCCTCGAACGGCTGCGGCCATGGGATCTTCATCTTCCAATCCTGGTCACGGCACTATATCGATCGAACGATAGTGACAGACAATTATACAAATCAATGCTCACACGGAAAACGTGTTAATGCCAATCTTCAGATGCCCACTTCCACATGCACAGCCGCACAGTCACCTGACTCGACCCGATTGCATTACGTTAGTCTAAATATTAGTTAGCTTACCTGGTACTTGACTGGTGCGGTTGTTTGCGTCACGGCGTTATGTCGCACCCACCAATTCAATCATACGGCTAGACAGAAGTTCGAATTGCTCGGGCGCACACTTCCGGTCATCCGTTTCTCCAGTGTTGTTGAACTTATGTTACGCCATTCCCTTTTTTGCTTGCATGATGGCATCTTCAATTGAACCCTAAAAGTCGTCCACTGTCATCGTGTTCTAAAGGGGCATTTAAGATTTTCTACAATAAGTTGTCTATTTGAATTCCTTTTCTTTTAGCCTGCCCTTCTAAATGATCATCAGCGATTACAGTATCCTTAAGATATCTCCGAGTAAACTGTTGAAACATTACGTTCTGTAACGTGACCGATTCTAAGCCGTTATCAGAAGTATGTTTACTTTTAGCCCGTATAGCCCTAGAGAAGTCAGTTCGCGAACAAACACGGTACTTGCAAAAAGCGTATTGTGCCCCTTACCCCACCCAGTCCGATCAGCCCTCAGCTGTGTCATCATCTTACCCTAGTTCGTTATTACCTAACCAAAACCCGTACGATGCGAATGTTTTTTGTCGACCTAAAGCAAACGGCCTTCGCGTCTTGGTTATATCGTTTTTTTCTGAACGAAGCAGGTTTCCAGAGAACAAAGCATCTCAATCTGGACAACATTTTTGAACGAGCTGTTCACCCCAATCTCGATGAAGCAACAAGTTACCTTCATCACGGCACATATGGATACACTAGTCAATAAGGTACGTTTCAAACAAGGCATGTCCACAAGAAGTGGTACAACACAGCTCACTAATGAGACCACAAAACTGAGAGGTGACAATCGACGTTTATCGTTTTGGCAATATGGTTGTAAGACATCATATCACAGTCCACAAATGGCACAGTGGATCTAACGACGTAACGCGTGCGTCGAATTCTCTAGGAAAATTGTTAATCTTTGATCACCTATTAATTTTTAAACCTTTCTCTTCTTTAAATGCAACTTTTTCATTATCCATCGTTTGGCGAAAAAAGTATCGTGATGGCATAATCCGTCAGAGTAATGTCCTATCCTTACTTTGTCGATTCGCACTCACCGGCTCATGCTGGTCCCCAGTTCAGCATTGCGTTTCAAGTGCTGAAACGGTTACAGTAACGTGTGTGAACAGCCAGGTGTTATCGATCGGGGATCGTGGTCACCAAAGCGAGGGGACGACGGAGCTGAGCGATTCAGCCTGAAATGGGTGTACACCGCCGTATCGGCTCTCAAAGTTGAGGTTACAGCGTTGGGCCTAGGCCGCTCGCTAGCCTGGCTAAGTTAAGAGGCCAGTTTTTGGTTAAGCCCTTTGGGTAGACCTTTCGGCTGGAGTTCCCATGACGTGCTTTGAAATCTGAATTTTGTTTCCGGGTCCACAACTATAGAACGATCGAAACATTGAATGTTTCAACACTGCCCTCATCTGCCACTGCAGCTATCAATCTCACGCTTGGATGGCTACCGTTCTAGCACTCGAGACAGGGTCTCTCCGACTTATCCGGCAATTCAGACGACCATAACGATGCACGAAACCTATGACGATGTGTGCCAATCTACACTCACAAACAGACGACCGGTTTGCAAGAGATTTTGTCCGTGGTGCTGTGCGTTGTATGAACAGACCCATGCGCTCAGTGTACATCATGCACATGCTAACTTACTCCTCCTCCAGTCAGCTTGGCGAGCTAGTTTTACTTACCCTTTGTTTTCTTACTCCATAAGTGCCGACTGATTTCTTTCTGTCACCTCACCTATGTACATATTGGTCTTGTGACCTCAATCGTTGCTGAAACCAAGAGAGCCTCTTCTTGAGACATTTTAAGTTGACATTGAGGCACCCGAAATTAATATTTAGAATAGGTATAGATTGTACGTTTACCAGAGATATAGCATTCTCGGAGCTGAGTTTTACCTAGCTGCATAATGACCAACATACCAGTGTTGTGAGCCGAGAACGCGGATGGCAAAATGGTTTTTTATTCAAGAAAGCAACACGGGTTAAGCGCTTAAACAGGACAACAAACAAAACCACTCATTTACATACAGTACTCGACCCGGACCGTCTCGGTTGCCACAAACGCAAATGCTCAGTTCCTTTACTTAGCAAGAACCATTTCTTGCGATGTTGCACTCCGATGTTTCTTCCTGTATTTTTCCTGCGGTTACTTCAATGTCAAAATGTGTGCTCTGGTCTCAATCCTGAATGGCAGTCGTGTGTGTAGTATATTACGATAGCTCTTCCTCACTACACTAGACCAACGATGTCCGCTTGGAATATATTACCTTTTTCATTACGTCGTCAGCATAGTTGAAAAAAAGTCCTCATAGATGCAGACAGATCTTGAGTACACAAGGGAAAAAATGGACACCATGTACCACCTTGAAGAGCGTCGTGGGTATATAGGATCAACAGTGTTTTGCTATCTAACCTGTAACTAAATTACTCTCGGTTATTGAACTAGGCTCTAATAGGTAAGCGACGTTAAGAACGTTAGTAAGAAGGCTCAGAGTAATTTTTCGATTGAAGATGCTAAATGCACTGCTGAAATCCAAAAGGCAACACCGGACAGTTCCGCAATGCTTACCATGCATAGTGGTAGTAGCTTGAACCAAGGAAACCAGTTATTTGTATGTTAGGCAGACCATGAATTTATATTCATAAATTGGACATGACTGGGGGCTTTTTATAGCTGTATGCGTCTACATATATATGATCATCAACTTAAATGTGTTGTCATTAGCTTCCGATGTTTACAATCATTCTGTTTACATTTACTATATACCATCACCTAGAACGAAATACTTAGGCCAGTTCATTTTAGCTGTTGTACATACGTGTTTCAGCACACGAGAACTGGCTAAGGAAGGTCTACACTCTATTCTATCTCCGTGGTTGACACTGTGCCAGTGGGAGCTGACAGAAAGTTACCGTGTCTATGTCTTGTTTGTGTATTGATCGCAATCGCTTATTTGTCCAATGTGTGTGCGTATTTTCAAACGATATCTTGATTGATTTTGACATCAAAAATGCGACCATCACTACTGTCAGGTTTTTCCGTAGGCTTTGTTTGTTGAATTTGTGATCGGGTTAATTTCGCTCATCGCTGTTTCCATAGTGTTAGTCGGACACGGAGTCATAGACGTTGATTGCATTTATCGTATTGTTTTGCTTGGTGACTCAAATCCGGATTATGGTATCATGTGTTCACAGTGCCTATCTGTCGTTTGCCAAACTTTGTGCTAATTGCAAATCCCCGGTTCGTTAGAGTAGGTTGCAAGGTAGCCAACAGATCATTTAACAAACGGAAATGAAGGCAGTCTCTCATTAGTTAGACGTAATCATGAGTATTCGTTTGCCAGGCTGATACCTTTACACTCCACGTGTCCTTTGGCTGAAATGGTGGGGATTAATTGGGTTTAAGTGGTTTGGATGTTACTGTTAGTTGACTGAGTTGTTTGTGTAGTGGACACACGTACTGACACTGGGCAGCGAAGGCCATCTTGCTGATGACTCCTTATTCTTACATACAGCTCGCTTGTTTGTTTGCTAGATGTCGACGACCCTATGTTGACTGTTTGAGTTTAAACACAGGGGTTTCATAACTCCTTGCTTTGTTTCTAAATCAGAGCTTTGTAATTCGTGTATGATCGTACAGCAGTGAAACATCAATATACACCTGTCGACAATGATGATGCTGGTGATAAAGATGAGATTGACGTCCCTAATTAGTTTCTGACTTTCGATACATGGTGTAATTTTGCGTTTCCTACTTCAACCGTTCCCTTCATCGGTTGAGTTCGCTAGTTGGAGTAACGCTGCTTGTTTCTGAGCTAATTGGAACAGCTGTCCATAAACAGTCCACATGGTCCGGTCACTATTGTAACAACACTGACTTCACATCAGCAAAACATAAACGCACACTGGTGAGTGGATTGATCTCTGCTTATGTTTACCAATTTATCTACAGCTTTGGTGAAGTTAATGCAGGTGAAATTAACAAAGCCTTGGAAAGTTGCGACTCAAGTTTTGCTTGCTGCAACAATATATAACGTTTACAACCATTCCTGTATCTGAGTTCACCTCAGACTTTTTCTACGTTCCTTCATATCGACCTCATGTCAGCATTAAAATTCGTTGAGGTTTCACTGATCATAAGTCAGCAGTCAGTCTTGCATAGCCAACAGATGTCTCTGCGAACTTTGGAACTAGGTTGGGTTTTAGTTCTATCCAGCTATCACGTTATTCGTTACAATTTTATTCAACGTTTGCGTCTCCAATGCTATGCACTTTCCGTCGAAAGTGGTGCAGGCTATCCAGAATCAGTTTAAGTCGAGTGTTACTCACGATCCTCAGTAACCTTTCTAGTCAACTAAAAACGTTTCCGATTTGTACGTACTAGCGGGATACACTAGGACTTCTGGTTTCCCTCCTATTGAAGCTCGCATGCAGTACTCTGAAGCTCTCACTTGGTCAATCCTCCCGTTATTGATTGTTTCGTCAGCACTACTGGTTCGTCATTATTATCCAGGTAAAAAACTGTTTTTTGACCTCTTCTTTTGTGTGTCAGGTCGGAATGGTTCTGGTGGTTATGGAAGGGTGACACAACCAGAAGACCAAACGTTCCTGCCTACATGCGTGAACAGTTTGCCCCCAATTTCGCCTATGCTGACTTTGCCCGCGGGTTCCGCGCTGAATTTTTCGACCCCGATCAATGGGCTGAACTGTTCGCAGACGCAGGCGTTAAGTACGTTGTACTTACAGCGAAACATCACGAAGGGTTTTGCAACTGGCCCTCGTCCACAAGTTGGCAGTGGAACTCAGTCGACGTCGGCCCAAAGCGAGATTTGGTTGGCGATTTGACAAAATCTATCCGTAACCGGACGAGTCTGCGATTTGGACTGTATCACTCTTTGTTTGAGTGGTTCAATCCATTGTATTTGAGAGACAAGTCGACTAATTTCACCACCAAGGTTTGAGCTGTTATTGTTTTTTGTTGTCGTATTCACTATGTTGACATGAACAGTGTCTGACTGTAACAACCAGTCACTGATCACTTATCAAAGGTTAAACGTACTTCACTCTGAATCCCAATTACATTTCTGGTAAGTACTAGGGGATTTTTGTTCAACATGAATCGAACATCACTCACAGCTGACCATGGTTCTCACATTCCCGTAAATTTTTTATCCAACTCCTCCATAAAAGAAGCATACTATTAGTGTCGGTTTCGTTAGAACTCGTCAGTGATGCATATCCTTGCCATGACTAGCCCCGCTTTAGTGGTGTTCACTTAAAGTTAAACAAGAATCCCCTACTACTCATCAGTAATTAAAGTATTGATCAATAATTTGCTGAGTTGTGTGATTTCAACTTGGAGAGAAGTCCTAGTCATGTGATCGTAGATCGGAGTTAGCAGGAAGTTACTTTGTCTCATCTGGTGACTTTTGGACAAAATGAGCTACACTCACAGGCAGGCGTGGCCGGGCGTTTGCATATAATAATTTAGTCGTGCTTAATGTGTCGTCAACACGGTTGCCCCATGAAAGCGTGGCCAGAGTATTACTCCCGGCCGTGGCAGGGATGTGCACTACTGCCGAGTTCTAATAAGAGTGAACCTCGAGTATAGTGCTTCTTTCGAAAGACACTGGCTGCGAAGGCTACGGGAATGCCACAGTTGCAATCAACCATGGGGGATGTTCTAGTTATAAAGTTTCCCGCTTAGTCGTAATTGAGAGTGACCGTTTTTGAAACCAGAGAATATAACATTTCGAAAGAATGTGGCTGGTAGAATTTTGTTTAAAACACCATTGTATAGGGTGAATTGTGTATTAACTGGGATACGGCTACGATGAACTTAGGCTACCTCTCTAAGTGCCTGGTGCGGTCTGCTTCGTAAATTTCAGTGTAGCACTGCGACACATTGACTGGATGTGGCTTGATCAAAAAACCCCAACCGGTTGGTCCTCAACCTCTTCTATTGTCTTAAAACAGCTGCTAATTCAGTCTTCAAATTGTACACTTTGGTATCTTTGTGTTCATGACTGGTTAATAAGCCCGTGTACTTTATTGTAAGATTGAGATCAGGATTGCGGGCTGACTACTCCAAAACCTCGAAGAAGTGGCTACTTGTCCATGATATACGACTTTCTGAAAGCATCGGAGCATATCATTGGATCTGATTAATTTGAGGATGGACAAAGGCCCATTCACTTACAATCGCTATTCAAGTTGCAGAATCATTGGATCAACTCATATGGTTTATTCAACCTAATTTGTCAAATACGTAGTGTACAGTTAAAGCAGTTCAAAGGACGTATACTTACAACCACGTAATTAGTTGCACCCCATCCATATTCATCTCGCTATACCCTCATATGCATCTCATCACAGTCTCTAACGTCCCATGACCACGTCACTGGGAGGACTGTCGGACAGCTGCTATGTTGAGTGTGTAACGAAGCCTATCCGGTTACTAAGGCAGCAGATAGTGTTGAATTAGTGATGGACAGCTCGATGGAACAACTCAGGGTGGCCATACTACTTTGTCGCGTGGTGTGTGGGACCATCTCTACAGATTGTGAATTAAAGATTTAAGTATGTACTTCCGTTTTTCTTGAATTTATGCTGGAACCATGACAGGTTACCTATATCTCGGTCTTTTTAGCTTAGATCTACAGTATAAAGGGTTCACTCTGATAGAAGTCTACCATTTGGTCAACCAGCTGGGCAACCAATACCTCTGGTCACGTCTACCGACTTTATTCTACAGAGTATATGACGAATGTGGTAGTGAGTGGAATCATGAGTAGCTCCATTGATCGGCACAAACATTGCATGGTTATCATCCGTCTCCCTGAACAATCTCGCTTTTTTGTGGCTCATGTTCTTACGTTCATTTGGGCTGCAACATATAAAGACAGTACAATAGGAAACGATCATTAGAGGTGGTTGGTGGACACCAAGTTCAGGTTGAATAGGCCGGTCGGTGAGGAATCCTGTAAACTTCCCCCGCTAACTACTTGACCGGATTCTGATCATGCATGCCCAAATCTATTGAATGTTATCGTACATATTATTGTTTTCTACTCTATGGAATTGCAACTCCGTGCTCATAGGCTGCTGCTGTTTATGGCGTGATCTGAAAACTTCTGTGGCTTCAGTGTTCATTTAAGAAAGGGGAGATGCACGTTCAAATTATCGGACTGTCCGCCAAAAGTGTCTCCTTGGCTACAGCATGACTGAGAACTGCAAATGCTGCCGTTCATTTCTTTCCTACTAAATTACCATTTCGATCGAAACATTATCTTTACACAAGCGTACTTTCTACCCTCATGGCACACTTCCGGATCCGCATTCCTCTTTGACCTACGGTTGAAAAAACAACTCACTACATAGATGAAACTGTCGAGCTGTTTTCAACCATCACAGCAGAAAAGATGGAAAGTACGTGTTTGATCTCGAACAGTAGAAACTGGCCAAAATGACATCAATGAATACAGCCACCAATTGTTGGTATAGTGCTGCATTTATCTTGTTCACTAGTTTAATTAAATAATATCGTTTAGGTAACGTACTCAAACTTGTGGGACCCGTTCGTTTTTATATAAAGAGACTAATCTGAAACTGGCAGGAAAGTAGGGACACTTGGATGTACCATGGCAGAATATTCAAGCCTGACAGCAACGGAAACAATTGATGTGAAGTGGTTAAAACGGGTTTGACTACAGATCCGATTTTCCATAGTGAACCATTTCAAATTGAACTGAATAAATCAAAGTTATGAATCCAAATAACTGGCCATACCATTCTCAATCGAATGAACTGACGGAACGCAACAATCGCACAATCAAGGAATGGTTGGCGGCGAAAGGAAGGAGCTGGGAAGAAACGCTTGCATTGATTTCTATCCTAGCCTGAACTGTCGCCTTATCTGTCCAGTGAAATCGATAAGTTTTCCTCACAACTTCGTACAATGGGCTAGTCATTTCATTGAAGTTCTTGATGAAACGGCTGTAGAACCCGACACGACCAAGAAACTGTCGCAACGTCCTCTTCGATGTTTGCACCGGAATGGCCTCGATCGTAAGCAGTTTCTCGGGAATTGGTTGGACCTCACCCTATCCGACCTTGTGACCGAGTAGTATTACCGTTCGTTTCGCCAGTTGACACTTTGAACTGTTGATTCGTAGGCCAGCTTGTTCAATCTTTTGCAACACAACTGAAACGCGTCCGATATGTTCCGCCTCATTCGCACTGTAGATGACGATATCGTCTCCGTAGACAACAGTGTTGTTCAGTCCATCCAGCACCTTCAACATCAGTCGTCTGAACGTCAACGAGGCGCCTGACGGTCCGAACGGCATACGGTTGAAGCGATATTGCTTTTCTCCCACTGTGAACGCCGTTTTGTCTCGATCCGATTG
>JTDE01000646.1:186226-198425 GCA_014338405.1 Paragonimus skrjabini miyazakii
CCCGGTCGGTCTTCACTCCGACCGTTTCCGCCACGTCCTCGAAGTCCTCTAGGAAGCTCCGGACGTCCACATCCTTGAACGGCTGCGGCCATGGGATCTTCATCTTCCAATCCTGGTCACGGAACTGATTGTTGTGATCCGAGAACGCGGATGGCGCAAGGGTTATTTATTCGACCAAGCAATACAAGGGTTAAGCATTGAATCAAAACCTGAAACAAAACCCCTCATTTGCACCCGGTATTCAGCTTCAAACCATCTCGGCTGCCACAGACGTCAATGCTCAGTTCCATTAAGTAGCAGGGACCACTATGAGCGATGCTGTACTCTGATTTTCCTTCCTGCATTTTTCCTGCGGTCTGTACGATGTCAAAATATATGCTCTGGTCCTACTACTGAATAGCCGTGGTATGAGTAGTATGTTACTATCGCTCAACTTCACTGAGGTAGTGGACCGTCGTGATCCAGTGTATCTGACTAAGGATGAGAAGAATCCGTATCGAGTGCACGGAAGCCAGCTTTGTAAACGGTATGACAGTTCAAACAGAAGAGTATGTACACTAGGTGTATCAACATCAGCGAGGCCGGTACGCAGATCGTGGAGAGAACGAAGAGAACTTGAAAGGTTGTTGCTGCGGCTGGACCAACTTTTACTGGGGGAGGATTATGGTGAGGATGAGCAATCATACTATACTACTCAGCATTGTGACCAGAGCACATATTTTGATATCGAAGAATGCAGGAAGATACATCGGAGTGCCGCAGCACCCAAAATGGTCTGTGCTACGTAAAGGAACTGAGCATCGGTGTCTGTAGCAACCGAGACAGTCCGGGCCGAGTACTGTATGCGACTGAGTGGTTTTGCTTGTGGTCCTGTTTAAACGCTTAACTGATGTGTTGCTTTTTTGAATAAACAACCCTTTAGCCATCCGCGTTTTTGTCTCACAGCAGTAGCACTGTATTTTCATTTATGTGAGCAGTCCAATCTTACAAATTGTAAATAATTGGACAAATGTACGTATTGAATCATGGAAGTTATATGAGCAATTTAAAGATGAAATTGTTTTCCACGTACGAAATTGTCATCGGTACCTGCGTCTCTTCAGAGCCATCACTATAAACCAGTTATTGTTTGTGTTTGTTTTATCACTGAAACACGCCTCCTGTTTCGAGCCACTGAACAAACACTTTTTGTGTCATTCACATTTTTCGCTCATAACAATAGCAGAGGCTGTATGCAGATGAATTCCAAAATGACACAGGCCTAATTGAACTCCTTGGCAATCCTCGCATCCGTCAATGAAGTGCTGTGTATATTGATGGTCACCACCAAGTGCTTACAGTACAAGGTAATAATTTTCTTAACACTGATAGTAGGATGTACTTTCTAAAAATGGTTAACTTGGCTTCCCGTAAATTTCACAAGTTTTCCGGCTTTGAAAACTACGTAAATATCAAATAAACTTCAAACCAATGGATATTGTTTTCAGTATCCGTTTTATATAACTCCACAGGATCTACTCAGCAGTTATTATATAAAATACTAGTGAAATGAATATTTCAACCAACTTCCATTGACTGTGACGTAGACGAATAGGCTTCTTCGGTCAGTACACAAGGTTGCAGATTTGACCTATTGCTGGCCACCTCACCACTAAACATTCTATAGTCTCAATATCGTACATCAGCCGCTTTGTTAGACAGCTGCCGTGTGCAATGTGTGAGGAGCTTTGACCATTATGTCAGCAATGGTAAACAAAAATGGGACAGTGACAGCTGAAACGGATCTGACGTAACAAAAGGCACGGCCGTCACTGCCACTTCACCGCGCTTTTCATGTGTACACTGGGCTCATCTGCATTAATCCAAAGACGAACGAGGTGACTTTCTGCTGCTTCTATCGCTCTAGTTCGGCATGCTGACTGTCAAAGACCGAACCTAGGTGATCATTTAGATCGTGAAGGACGGAGTTATGGTTCATCGTTTCTCTACGGTGTGTTGGATAGATGAATGCACGTGTTGTAATACAAAAGTTAGGGAGTAAACGGGGCCATGAGTATTCCCGCAGGGTGATGGTGTTTCAGGTTATGAACGAACTGCTATCTGGTCAACTGGGAGGAGTGAGTTGGTCCTTCCTAATCGTGTCGTCAACGGTTTGAGATATAAGGACTGTCTGATCATCGAATTTTTTTTATGGCCCGTCCAGAATGGTCGGATATTCCGAGATGATAATGTTGTGACCGACCATTGAAACCATGCTGCAGGTTAACTCGTCTTGCAACGACTACATTGTTTTTCTCAATGCCAATTCATACTGGTTGGGTTTTTCATTTTGCATCCGGTTGTATGTAGTAGTCGATAGGTGTAGGAGCCACAGACACTGTAGCTTCCCATGAAAATGAATCAGTTGGAAAGTGAATGGCCTTCACTAAATGCCATTCATGCGATCGACAGCCAAAGACGAATGCCCAGCTGTCATTAGAGAGTGTGTGCAGCGAGAGCCGTGTTTTTTTCCATGTGAGGTCGGAGCCGAGTAGTCGCTGCTACCTGACCCTGACGATTCGTTCTATTACCACACTTGTACAATGTGCGTACGTATAGCCTGTTGAACCGGACAATGGAACTCATCTTATCCAAATTTGTATACAACCGAAAGACAGTAATATCGTACTTGTAGTATAACGATTGAAGTGACTATGGTTAGGCTCCCCAACACCCAAACCGACATTTTGGTGAATTCGTGGAATGAAACAAACTCAACTCAACACCCACTGCTGTTTCGGAAGCACGATTTTCCTTGTTCATCTCCCCATCAACTGGTTGACCAAACACGTTCAATCACTTGCTCTCCTTGGAGGATTCGATTCCTCTTTACTCGAGGCAATCAAAATCCAATTTCTCAACCTGCCAAAGTCGCAATGCGAACTATGCTGCTGCTCCGTTTGCTGACAGAACAGGTTAGGGCGTGGTTAGGTGGGGAACCTCGCGCACACCTCGTTAGTTCTTCAAACGCACGGTGCTATAAGTTTGGCGGGGTTTGCATGATATTGAAATGCGTCATCGTGCGGAAGAAAGGTTTACTGTCAGGCTTCAGAATATGACATGAAGGATTCGGCTCTTTCTATTCAATGTTACTTTTTGTTTCGTGGTATCTTTATGCTACGTGCTTTATTCACGATTCGTTTTATGCATGGCTAATTCAAAGGAATACGTTGACATGAAGATGTTACCCGAGTTGAAGGATTTGGTTGTACGATACCAGCCAGAAATCATTTGGTCCGACGGGGATGCCGGTCCGGATTCGTACTGGCAATCGACCGAATTCCTCGCTTGGCTGTACAATGAATCTCCAGTAAAGCAGTCGGTGGTCACAAATGATCGTTGGGGTGATGGCTGCTTGTGCAAACATGGCGGATTCTTCACCTGTCAGGATCACTACCGTCCCGGTAAACTGATTGAACATAAGTGGGAAAATTGCTTGACATTGGACAGAAAATCGTGGGCATTCCGTCGTGAGGCCATTCTGTCTGACTTTCTATCTATCCAGGTAAGTTTTATGCTAGCATGTGACCGTGGACTAACTGTTGTACGAATTCGAGTGTGCTCTGTGATGTGTCCCAATTCATGTCCTTGGAAATGCTGACCAATAATTATCCTTTTTCATTTCTTCTACTTGTCATAAGCAGCAATTAGCATGAGACATGTGTCAGTTATCTACACTCCTCCCTTTCCCTTTTGATAACAATTTATGCAACGCTAGTAAAGTTCAAATTCCGGACTCCCCAAATCCCTAGTTGAGAGAATTGGCATCCGGAATTACGGTTATGTCTGATCAGTGTTTTCCACTTTGTTTCCGTTAGTAACTATTGCTTACGTGCAGAGTTTCCATGTAAACTGCCTTCAACTTATCAGTTGAACGCAAAACTTACAGAAGCACTCGGACAAAGAACAGTTTAACAACATAACGAGAGAGTTTGAACGGAAACTTCTGAAAGTGAACTCCACCCACTTATAAAGGGCAGTCTGGTAGTATCTGGATCTGTTGATAAAACAGGGACTTACCAGTGTCGAGCAGGGTCATTCGAATCCTTACAGATCAGATCGACTGTCAATCCCACTGTTTTGGATGTTGGTTTGACCTCTCCTTTACTGATGCTGTCAGCTTACTCAGAAAGAAGGTGGACCAGCCACACATATCTCAAACTGATCGCATCACCCTATTTGTCGGAACTTAACATTGACATCGTTGTTGCTTCCATCAGTATCTCCATTGGTTCATATTTTTTTCCGTCACATTGTCCACATTGGACACAGAGCGGAATTTCAAAACACCTTTTGTTTTCTCCAGTATTATCGAAACGACACTTTTTAATCGTTAGGGGCTTGTCATTAGCAATTGTTCTGGCCACCGTGTTAGTCCATATTTCCATGTTTAGACAGTGTCAACTGTTGGCACTTGTACACTCTTTCCTATTCTGTTGAATCCCATAATCCATGCCTTCCCCCTATGTTGATAATGGTTCAAATTATTATCAAATTTATTATCGAAACATGTATAATCCAACTGAACAAACTTTCGTTCTAAGAATAACCTCACACTTGTTCAATCTATCTTATTGTTTCACCTCGACTCCAAGCAGATGTCTCTAACTTCAGTGTTCATTTACACATTTTAGGCATTAACGTGAAAAAAAGAAAGTTAAACATAATTTCTACATTTGTAATCGCTAAACATCTTGTTGTATTTTACACACAGTCTGCCATTTGGCGCAGTTTCCTTACTAACCCATCATCACGGTCTACATAACAATGGAGATAAGCCTTTCAGTTCATGCCTTCATCCGAACAGCTTGTACGTTTGCCAAATAAGTAACGGTGATGATCCATTGCTAGTTCTTCCCAAACAATCCAAAACGTGTTCAATGTAATTCAGACCTTGTAAAGGACCGTATAGAATGAGGTGTTTAGGTTTGCAACCTGAATCTCAGTCTGTAAATAATCGAACACCTAAACCATCATCCCGAACTACCAAATCTATCAATATCTTCAACAATCACGGGTGGAACGTGACGCGACGAAAATGGAAAACTGTACCTTTGTGAGTTATACGTCGTGACTCGTAAGCTGTTTGTGTTTATAAAGAAAACTGAATTTGGAACATGACATGAATGCACGTTCGTTTATCCCAAACATTCTCGTCTGATACATTTCGAATAGAGTCGACGAACGTCTTCTCACATGCTGCTGTCGATCGGTCAGAGGCCCACGATGGGGCATCTGCTCCTAATCTCGCGTTTTGCGTCACCCAGCTACTTGGGCGCACTAGGCTGACACACATCCACTTCGGCCGATCGATTGAACACCCGCAGCGCAGTCGAAAGCGTACGTCCGGAATTCAGATCAGCATATGACAGCAGCGCAGTCGTGGAGTCTGCGGACGTGTGTTCCTGTTATATTCGGGTCCGGAATTTTTGCTAAAAGCGCATGTGACACTTGAGTTACACTGTGTATATTGACTACTCGTAAAGAAGGAAGGGAACCGCGCTAATAGCGACTACTTTTTCTTCTTCGAAGTAGCTTACTTACATGAAAATCATAATCCAGTGCATACTACACGTTCTTTAATGGTCATACCTTTTGAAGAAAAATGGAAGGTTGTTGAAGTCTTGAAAGCGCTTTTCTGTCCGCCGACTTTTTTCCATATGTTTCACTGGCATTGGAGCACCTGATGATTTTCTAACTACGTTGATTATCGTGTTTTAATGGATTTTTGTCTCAGTCTGCAAAACGAGTGTTGGTTTCTTACTAAATACTCAAAAGTCCCAATTCTTCAACTTGTGTTAGTAATATGCCTCATTCAAACTCAACACTATGGGCGAATCAGTGAACCAAATGAAATTTACCACAGCAAATAAGGATGCAGTATACCGTTGGACGAAAGCCGGACAAGTGTAGTTACCTCTGCTCAGTCACCGCCCATCAGATGTGAAACAATAAACCTGTCTGTAATAATTATTGATGCTCACCCCCAAATCGACACTCCATGGATGGTTTTTGTCCTTGTTTGGGCTCATCAACTAGAAATAATGTGAATGGAGGATCGAACCGGCTACCCTTCGTGTTACGAGTCAAGTACAAGCACTATTTCGAACCCTTGTGGCCATAGCCAGTGCAACCGGGCGATTCCAGGTGAACTGTGCTCACTGACACTAACGCAGAGAAAGCAAACTACCTCTCGGTTGGTATGGCTGTCATTCTTGCCTCGTTGTATTTCCATTCATATGGCCTAGCTTCTGAGTGTCGAACACCTAGATGATCTTTGCTAAATACCTATGATTCATGAATAATCGATTTTCACAGTGGTCTGTACGTTCATCACAGCTTGGTCTAGCTGGACATCACAGTTCGAACGTCCTGCACAGGTGAACAGAAAAAAATGCTATAATCAATTTGAATTTATCCTAAAAAAAGCCGTGATTTTGTCCCCATTATGAACTACTGAGTTGTGTTGTCGATAAATAGTTTAGCAGATGCGTTAATTCAGAGCCAATCCAATTATGGAAAATCTAGATTTCGATTGAACCGGAACCAACAACAGGACAGAACACCCACTGGCAACAAATGCTCTGCTAACTGATATGGATCTCTTGTAGCAAATCAGCTGACTTCCCTTTAACCAGGATTATTGTTTATTGTGGTGGTGGTCTGCAATTTGTTTTTGTTGTATCTGTCACCATAGATTCAGAAGTGTCAACTTCAGATGCAAAATTACCTGCACTTCTATAGTCTTTGGATTCATTTTGTCACAGTGACCCAACAAATGTTCCTCGAAATAACTGTGAGGTGGTCGGCGACTGAAAGTCACGTGCAGGATTGAGCTAAAAGGTGTGCTGTAGGAATGGCCAATATTCAAGAGGTTGAGCTGGAGACCGATACACAGCAACAAACAAGCAGTAACAGTAAACACTATGAAGGAGTGGATTTCCCAGCAGTTGACATACGCATAACTACAACGAGTCAAAGGCGAGGTAAATGTATTTTGCTCCATGCAGGTTGAGTCACACAAGCTAATCAGCCAGCTGCATTCCGTTGCTGTTGGATTTCCAAATGATATTTACAGTTGTCCAGCAAACCTATAAGTATCCGACTGTCTCCAGAGGATGTTGATAACCGTTATACATAGAAGTTGTCCCATTGGTCGGCAATGAATGATGAATAACAGTTTCGATAATGATGAGTCTTAACAGCATAAAGCACATCACGGAATCAAGCTCGCCACTTATTCACTCGTCATGAGTTCGAGCCTCCTAGTGTGCTTGATGTTGATGCAGCATATCACAGTCGAAAATGCTGTTCACTGATTTCAGGTGTTTATACAATGTGTCCATGTGTTTGTCCAACTGTGTATTACATTAACTGTTTTCAAAACTTCATGTTTCAACTTTCTTCTCCTTCTTGAATGGCTTCTTATTCATGGCCCGTTTCAGGAACTGGTCTATGAGGTGGTCAGTACTGTGGCGTTCGGCGGTAACATTCTGATCAATGTTGGGCCCACTGCATGGGGCACAATATCACCAATTTATGAGGAAAGATTGCGACAACTTGGCTCCTGGTTACGAATCAATGGAGAAGCAATCTATGCGACAACACCTTGGCGTGTACAGAACGACTCGGATCATATATGGTAAATGAGGTTTGCATTGCTTCTAATTCCTGTCAGGGCAGTCGATCCCCTGGATCACTTGGTGGATTCCATATGAGACTGTGGGACGGGTGGGTAACCGAATCCAAATGTGGAATTTCCGAGTCCCTGACGCGGCTTCGTAGCTCAGCTGATAGAGCGCTTGCCGCGTTGAGGCATGGTGTTTTTGTCGCTAGTTCGAATCCAGTCAAAGCCCTGACTCTTCACAATTGGGTTTCATCTGAAATCATAAGTCTGCCAAACTAGTTATTAGTAATTACCAGGACACTGACAAAATAAACGCTACTCGTTCATTTTACACAGTTTTCGCAATAACTTTTAAATGATGCAATTTGACTAAAGCCTCTCTTCAGCTTGCATCCTGGCAAGACTTAGACCAGTGTGTATTTGAGAGGCTGATCAGTTGAACGATTAGACGACCAATCAGCAGTCTTATCAGAACACAACAGAAATGTGTGTACGGTTGCAGTGATTGTTTTTTATATATAAAAAATGGGGTAAAGTAATTATAAAAATGCTATCGAACCGAGAACACTGCCTGATTTTGTCATTTTCCAGTTCGATTGTTAAAATTTCGCTTATCTCATATCAATATCTCAAACTGAAATATTCTTTTCGGACTGAAATCGAGTTCCCAATGCACTTGAAGCATGGTTGATCGGTTGAGTCCGGTATGACATCATTCCGAACCTGATTGTTCTGTTCCATACACTGTTTATCCTATCTGCCTGAATGTCACGCTGAAAATAAGATTATTCCGATAGTCAGAACATCGTTCGTATGGAAATGATTGATAACCACGCTAGATATTGTCCAACTGAAAGGCACGTGTCTATCATCTCGTGTTTGTCTAGGCACGCTTGATCGTTTGCGTCATACGCCCGCGATTAATGAAACTGTACGCAATCGTTTTCGCAACCGGATATTTATTTTCGGCACACCTATGTGCTCTGTCTCAGCGACCAAAGCAGGGGAACATTGAAACAAAGCACGTGACAGTTGTCTTACTTGTCAAGCTGACAATTCTCCGACATTTGGTCCATTCAAAACTCGAACTAGCGGTGTGACATAAATAGTTCACAAAAACTCTTGTGACAAACAGTGTGGCTTTCAGACTATCCCAGTAATAAGATATATCTCTAAAAGTTTGAATGCTGAATACAATTGCCATTCACACAAAACAACACACATACAAGCGAGGTAATAGAACGACACCACTTGTACATAACGTTAAGGATTAAAATGCATTTCAGAACCAGGCTGTGATGTGTTATCAGAATATGACCTTTAAGTCGATGTGGCGTTGATCTTCAGTGGGGGTGGCAACTTTTGAGCACCACGTAAAGTCTAATTTCAGCATATGAAGACTTCCGATCCTACAGGTTCACTTGAATGACATTGCGAAAAGGAAGATATGAGTGATTAACCATGAGTGAAATAACAATATGTTAGTTTATTTTACGTCCACATTAGTCTGTCGATGTGACCTTGGTCGAAGGATGCCGTCGCCTGTATGTAATCATGTAAATAGTTTTGTCCACACATTCTGTAACTAGTGCAAACCGAAAGTAATACGAAAGTGAACTTTCTACTTCGTGGAGACGAAATGAGAGATTCCCTCTTAATCAGAATTGAGCTGTAAGGTTACGTCAACGACAGGAATGGAGGTCAATAGAAAATCTGGGCACGATGTTAGCAAAGTGTGAAGTATAAGTTTAGTTACTGGTGTTAACACTGTTTGTATAGACTACAGATGCTAAGTGACCTAGTTTTTGAAAAGTAATCTGGGGACTTTCGTAACAAATGAGAACCAAAAAGTACACTGGATAATGAAAAAGCAGAGAACAGCCTATGTTTTCAGCTTCGAAAGCAAGTGAATTATTTTTTCGAAGGATCAGGGTCTCTCGTGTGTATTTTGAATAGAAAACCTAGACGTCAGTCCAGTCAGCCACGCTCAATAGACTGGGTGGTGTTGTTGAATACATAGACAGTTACATACAAAATAAATAAACATTTAACATGTTTTTACTTTTTTCCTTATCTGTAGGTTCACGTCGAAAGTACACCCAATCGGATTCTCATTAGAAACTCTTGTGAATGAGGATAAAGCTACTGACCGACCTTCCAAAACTGAAGATGTACCGTTTTACGCCAGGTTAGCTTCTCCGACCACGATCTATGCAATTGTTACTCAATGGGCCAACGAACCGCTTGTGGATGAATCGATACGATGCTCTACTTCTGTGTATCTGCCTTCGATAAGAGCCAATTTGCAAAGATCGGAATTCTATCTCTTGAATGGCACACAGTCGACAGGAATAAAGCTATTTTTTCAGCCAGAACCTCATGGAAGGCCTGGTGTACGTGTGATGTTGCCTGATACACCAACAAACGCCGTTCAGCTTCAGTGGGGCTGTGCCATCAAAATGTTCAATGTGGCATAAACACCGAATAACCTAGAATTAGCAATCATCCTTCTGTGTCAATGTTTACTGTTTTCTAAATATCGAGACATTTTTACAATACCATCAGTTTGTTTATTCTATCAGTTGTTTTATATGCCCAAGGAGAGATAGTGGAGATCCTATATCTATTCCAGTAGCACACCTCTAAACGGGTAACCAACCAACCAGTTTAGCAAAGTAATCATCGATACAATTAAACAAACCAAAACGTCCTAGTGCAGTGAAGTTGAGCGATCGTAACATACTACTCATACCACGGCTATTCAGTAGTAGGACCGAAGCACATATTTTGGCCTCGTACAAGCCGCAGGAAAAATGCTGAAAGGAAAATCAGAGTGCAGCATCGCTCATAGTGGTCTCTGCTACTTAATGGAACTGAGCATTGACGTCTGCGACAAACGAAAAGGTCTGGGTCCGAATACCGCGTGCAAATGAGGGGTTTTGTTTCTGGTCTTGTTTAAATGCTTAACCCATGTGTTGGTTTGTCGAATAAATAACCTTTGTGTCATCCGCGTTCTTGGATCACAACACTAGTTGGTTGATTTGCTGGCCGAACTTTCGACTGAAAAATTCATTCAGCATGATCAGCAGGGGTTACGTTGAATTTATAGTTGTCTAGTGCACCCCCAACAAAGCTCACTCGTCTCACAAGAGACAGTCTCGTTCGCCTCAAAAAATAGTGTGACAAGAGGGAACAGTTCCCAACAGATGACACCACCTAAAAAAAAGTCACCTGGAAACTCTACTACTTTCATTAAACTGCGTATGAAAGCTCAGTATTACGTTTACCTATACTTGTGGAGTGATCACTGTTTGGCAAAACAACTCCGGGGGAATCGTTATTTGGGTTACACTTTTGCATTTCCAGCATGCTGTTCGTCAAGTAACAGTAAGTCTTACCCATGTGTGGCTAGACTTAAATATTCGAAATTGCCGGCCAGCACTTAACAATCACGGTCGAAACGAACAGTAACACTTAGAGCAGGTATGTCGACAATGGGTCGAAGGTTATTTGAGTTGCTCGAACTAGCCCACAAGGACACATGGAACAAAAAAGGGTTTGTCGGCCTCACTAAAACCGGGACGCATATGTGTGCAACTATTCATGATTCGCCACCTACCCATCCGAAGTTGGCTGCATCCAGTTCGGATTAGCCTGTCACAGTGACCGAAGTCAAAAGATGCCGGCGCCTAATTATCATCACAGTTGGCATGCGTTGCACTGCTTGTGGCTCCACTCACACACCACGTATTCGGTGTAAACCCGAAGGAATAAGACCAATAGGTGTGTGAGTGGGGCCTTTGATTTCAGCTGGCCAATGCTGGTTAACCATTCGATAGACTAGCTCGAAACGGCAACCCCTATCTCTCGAGAAATAAAAAAATAGATTAAACTGGGAGGAAAAATATTTGAAACAATGCGAAAATTATTCCTGCATAGGAGTACATGTTGGGGTACTTTGGAGAAGATCTGAAGGGAAAACGAAATGTAAGGGTGAACCCGAAGAAAACAGACGTAGCATTCACCAATAAACCTAAAGAAAAGCAAGCTACCAGGTTCATAAAAATCGGAACAAGCGAGCTCTAAAAGACGGTGGTCATTGGTCGGTACGAACAAAGAAAATGGACATAACTGACATAACTTACCTAAGCCAAACTTGCTAGTTCTTTCTTGACCGAAGGTGTACCATGAGTACCCTGATGACCCACTGATCCCAGAAGTCCAGCACATTCACGGCTGCACACATAGCAACGTCATATAGCCATGTCACCAGGACCTGTGGCACCGGTGATTCCTTTGCACACCGCGCACCTTCGCTCTCGGCCGCACAATAAGTGTCCGTTGAACTCGCGGACACCCGTCCGAATCGTATTCCTCCAGGCAGTCCGGTTCAACGTTAAGTCTTCCCAACATCAAAATCAATTTTACAATGTGAAAGACTTACCTGCACAACATCCTGGTATCTCAGCTTCTGACCACCAGGATTTCGCTTACCTGATCTCAGTTGTCCATGCAGCACCTGTTTCGGGATAC
>JTDE01000646.1:216647-228593 GCA_014338405.1 Paragonimus skrjabini miyazakii
GGGGTATTTGGCCGAGAGCTGGAATGCTCGTACTTCCTGCCTGGCTATCCCCCACAATTGTAATGCTACACGCGCGCTCGCGTTTATAATCCCGGATTCCGGTCCACAACACATTCCGGCTTTCCGCTCACACGCCGTGTGCACTTCTGCCCGTTTCATGTGTGTGATCGGTGCCTTCTATCCGGGAATTTTCTGTCTGCTATTCCTCGTCCATTGATCCGATTTCGTTGAGCAGTTGCTCGTCCGGTCGCTCGTGTTGTTCATAATCTATCCACTATGTGCTTTCACCGTATTTCATGACCGTGTCTAGGTATTCCTCTGAGTGTTAGAATAATCGTGCCTCCGATCTCGTCGTCCACCCCATTTTGTTTGCCATGTCTCGCCCGTTGGTCGCACCTCCGGCCTGATAATCCACCACAGTATTATAGCCATACTATGAAAACAGTAAGGGTCGCTTGGTACCCCTCAGTTTTGTGGCCTCGTTATCGAGCCATTTTGTTCCACTTACTGCCAATATGTCTCACTTGACCGTCTTATCCATGATAAGGGTAACTCGTTGCGTTCTCAAGATCGACGTGGACAGCTCGTTCAGAAATGTCGCCCGAATTGAGTCACTTGTATTCTGGGAACCTGTACTGTCTTGAGAAATGTCGTGCGCGAAATGGGCCGGACCATCTTGTCGGAACCAGAGCACACACAAGAACAAAAACGGTACCTTAATGAAACAGTAACGTACGAGTTATGCGAATCTGCCATTAATTGCTACAGACGTGCTGTTCTGTTGACGGATCAACATTACCTTAAATCAGAGGAAAAAAGAAAAGAAAATATTAGTATATAAACCAAAAATACACAACACATGCTCGAAATGTTCTCTGCGGATTATTTTTTACACAAAATCGTTTTCACTAGACACAGTGACAGCATACGTTGCAGAGTACCTTCATAGATTGTAATGCATTCCAAGATTACAGCCAATTTTAGAGCCTCCAGTGTTTTTGGACGTTCTCTGTAAACTTTGCGGATGATGTAACTCCAAAGAAAAAAATCCAGTGGAGAAATATCTGGCGACCAAGGGGATACTCCTTTATGACACCGTGATCGAACCGTCATCTCTCGGATGATTAATCCAGGTATAATCGCACACATAGTGTATAATGTGATGCTGCGCCATCCTGTAGTGAGGATGAGCGATCGTAATATACAGCACACACGACTGCCATTCAGTATTGAGACCAGAGCATACATTTTGACATCGAAGTAGCCGCTAGAAAAGTACAGGAAGAAACATCGGAGTGCAGCATCGCACAAAATTATCCTTGCTACATAAAGGAACTGAGCATTGACGTCTGTGCAACCGTGAGGGTCTGGGCCCAGTACCGAATGCAGATGAGTGTTTTTGTTTGTTGTCCTGTTTAAGCGCCTAACCCGTGTGTTTTTATCTTGAATAAATAACCCATCCGTGTTCTTGGCTCATAATACTAGTTCCTCCAGTAGCGGTACAACATTCTACCATAGCATCTGCAATTAGGTATGTCCTACTTTTTTCGGAACTATGCGTATGGATGCTTCACCTGTAACGTTGTTATCAAGAAATAAATGCCCTATAATCTCTGTTCCAGCATGCTCAAACCACTTGTCATGCATCAAACTCGCTAATGACCTCCTCCACATTGTCACCACAGACAGGATAAATAAAAGCCAGCTCAATATGATGTTCAGTTGTCAGATGACCGACACGTCGTTTTCCTACTTGCGTTTTTATGACTTTGATATGGTTTCAGCGTGACAATCCGTTCGGACCGAGCTGTGTGCGGTTGCTGTTTTGTCCCCAGTTCAGCGTTGCCTCTGTGAGCAGCCAAGTGTTATCGATCGTCGACTGTGGTGGCCACAGCACTGGGTCGATGAGGCTGAGCGACCGCAATGCAAATGCACGTACACCCCCACCCGACCCAGGCCTGCTAGTCCGACTGGTTTCGGTGGTGTGCCCGTTCGCTCACTCAACTTGGATAGGGGGCTTTCGATTATCCCATCAGTCTGGATTCTGGAATTTGGCCCTGGGACAGTGACGTGGCATACGATAGATTCGATTGCTCGGACCCGTTTGGATCGGAACCTGCTATTTTTGCGCCCATTGACCTATAAAGTGGACAGTGAGTGTGACCGATTTCGTACAGACTCCATGCCGGTTTGGCTAGCCACAGTACCTTTGTTATCAAGTTCCGCCTATCGTTGTCGTGATTAACCTATAACCATTGTTTAGCACCAAGATGGCGCCGGAAGTAACGGACAGTAGCTTAATGAAATGATGAGACATTAATTGAACCTGAGGCATTTGTAGAAAAGAAAAGAAATTATGCAAGAAGGTTGATAGACATAGGCAGAATAACACAAGTGAGCTGCAAATCAGCTCGAAATTAAATAGAAAGAGCAGTTATAACGTTAACGAAGTGACAAACGTAAACCTCATGTAATTAAACTCTTACCTGAGAGTGGGTCAGCATATCCCTAGCATGGCATAAAGCTTGACTGTATTAAACAATCCCATTTTGGAGCATTAGTGCCAATATCGGCCTCCGTATTGTCCGTGGTGAGCGGCGAGGTAAAACTGGCTTTAAGAACTGAATAGATTCGTTTGGGAACAACCTAGTTAATGTGTACTTCTTAGAAGGTTTCAGTCAACCGCGAACTATGCGGTCTGTCTGTTAACGCTTCCGGACTGAGCCTTTGCAGCCGATCGTTAATCGACTGCCAAACCGGCTTGTTTCTTTTGTCTTAGCATAACATATTCAAGCGTGTTTGTCACGTGAAACCGCGCCCACTTGCTAACCGGTTTATTCGAGTCATTTCAGAAGCCAGTTGATCTGGCCACTACCATAGAAATGGGCTTATCCGTATCGGTTTGTCTGACTGGCCCGAAGCAACTGTGAGTCAACGACACGCTACAGCCATGCATTCAAGTGTTATACCAAACGTAGGCAACCACTGCCAACCATGATCTCAATTACCACTCTGATTCCAGCATCTTGGCTGTTTCGACGGCTCACTAGTTCATCGGCTAAGTTGTGCCGAGTTAGTGCGGTTTACCGTGAGTTTGTGTCCACAAGGCACGAACGCACCAGTGTGTGGAGACAACCGTTCATGCTTCGGTCAATCAGATCATAACGTCAGGTGGACGCAGTGTACAATTATTCGCTCTCCTAACTAGCATGAATAGTCTTTTCCGAAGCATATTCTCAGGACATCGTGAAAGTCACCTTTGCTGTTCAGGGTCAACCGAGCGCAGCGGCTGGCACGGTAAGCCTAATCGGTACGCCTCGACGAAACGACGTCAAAAATGCAATAAAACACTTCCTTCGCTTGTTCTACGGGTACAGAATATTTGGATAACGATTGCAGTAGAACCATTTCATCGATTTTCGTCAAAGTGGGGAATTTGGCAAAAAGCATCATTTCTAGAAGAGTCAAGAAAATAGATTGATAGCATTATAAAACTTGAAGCGTAGCTGGAAAGTCTACTTGATCGTCCTGATCTTAATAAGAGTGCATACACGTTGTTTCCTCCACTAGTCTAATAGAAAACCTTAAAGAGACTAGAACGCCTGATCACTTGTTCAACAAAGACTACGTTAGAATAAACACTTCCGCTCGACTAAACGTTTCATGCTCGTCATTGATGTAGTGTATATGTTATGTTGTTTTATGTGTTTTTTGATTTGTTGCTCCTAAATCTGTAATTGGTTTAAACAGTAATGTGAAATGCTTAAGGTTGCCTCATTTGTATCGATGTCGATTTATTCACCTGGTTAGTAGCAACATGGTGAAGGAAAACGTTAACTGGATTGCGTTACTTTTCTCTCAAATTTCTGTCGGTATCCTTTTAACAAAGCCCACCATAATGAAGACGATAGTATAAACATCAGGGTTTACTTCTTGCTAAACATCACTGGTATGCATGATGCAGGAAATGGCTTTCGTTTCAGGTTGTGGAGGAAGTTCTCAGAATGCGCATTGAAATTATGACTTCTAATGAGACTTCCAATGACTTCTAATAAGACCACAGCAGCTTCAATGCAACCTCTGGTTGCTTTTGCGCGCACGCTTGTAGTGGACAGTCAGCCATTGTCAAATCTTCTGTGAATTTGATTAATCAATAATTTCTGCTATGGCCAATCATAATGAACGCAGAATTTGAATCCACCTGGTGGCTGGTCTTTAGCAGGTGTCTCGTAACCGCTGGAGCGACTTTGTGATCATCAATTTGTGTGATTGGCTGAGGCATACTATTTGGTGACCACTTCGAAGTATGCTCCTTTATTCTCGTTTTAAATCATATCAATTCTGTTTATGTACATTCCAGCGTAACAGCAAGTAACACTATAAATTACCTAATTGACAGAAACTGTATGACTTTCTTTCTCGGTGACAGCGGTAATTTTCCGATCTTAGTCAGTGTATCAGGTTTTGCAAGATTAAAGGTCCTCTTATTTGTTTACTTACCCAGTGTGGCAAATTCCCCCTTTTGCATGACAGTTTAAGAAATACGTCCCTCTTTGACATCACTATCACTAAGTCCTTATGCTTCACTTCCTTCACAGGTTTCGGGATAAATGATTGCACAAAACATTATGGTGATAAGTCTTTCTTCTTCAACACTTTGTTTCCGGGATGCAAATGGTCCGAAGTCCATAGAACAGTGTTTCCACCAATGCTCATTTATGCGCAGCTGGTGCAAAAACAATTAATTCTAGATACTGTCTAGTTCACGTTGGTTTGTTTTAAACCAAACGTCGAATATTTCCTGCAGGAGTGCGTGTGAATAGTACATCCAAAAATGACAAACGATAGTCCTGTTTTAATATACGTGTGACGGATCAGTTAATGTATTCAGAACCTCCTGGTTGTGACTGATCGATCGTTTTAATTCATGGGAGCTCTTCTAATTGCCAACTATCAGTCACATTTATAAGCACAATACAACTAACTGTGACACCGAAACGGTCGTGGTTTTAATAGACAAGCAAGGACTGTATGCTTGTTTTTCTGATCACAATTTTGTGTATTTTCGCACGAATTGTTTGTACTGTTAATACCATACATTATATGTTTGAGAGTGTGAGAAATGGATCCATCTCACAAAAAATACTTGTTCTTCATACACTTTGGAAGCATTTGACGAACACCGTGTTTATTTCAAGTTTATTTCACGTGCGTATTCACTGATGGCTAAATTTGGAACCTTTACGTCATTCATGTCGTTGTTAGGCCATGGCGCAAAACTGTCACTAATTTTCAACCTCGATACTGACTATTCTTTTGTAGCAAAATTTCCCTTTGAAAGATGCCAATAGTGGTGACGTCAGCATCGAGGCCATTTCTGCCCGTTACGCCACAGTGATTGCGTCTCGCGTGCGTCATGGCTACATCACCACTAGGCTCGCATACTGCGCTCGCACAAATGTACCGGATTTTGGACAGACTGGATTAGTGATGTCGGGACGGCCAAAGCGTAGTCGCAACATCTCCGACACGGGGCCTGCGCAGCAGCCTACTGTAGTCTGGTTGCACGATTGAGTGGTAGTGCACTTTCACGCAAATAGTGTGTGTGGGGGGGGGCTGGCATCCAGACGGCATTGGTTGCTAGGTTGACCAAACGCAGGATAGCCGGTTGCGCCAATCCGGTCAGTCCGAAGTCCGGGTCGGGATGTGACAACCTTGCACGACTGGTGTGCGAGCCTGTTGGCTTAGATATTTTTTTCGATTTGTTAGGTCACTTGTTTGACAATGGCTTAGATCCCCGTTTCTGAGGTTACTCTGATCAATCTTCAGGAATGCTAGGGGTTGAGTATCGCAAAGCTTCCAGAGCCCCTATTTTCTTGTCGGTCGATAGATGTTAGCCTATTGTCGAACGGTTACACAGCCTGCTCGGTCAAATTCCAATAGCTTTGCACCAGTCTTAGCCGTTAGGATTAGAACAAGACACCTCAGTTGGTAGAAGTGCCTAACTTATGTATAGTGCAGTGAACTTTATCAGTTGCCTGGGCTACGAACACACCGTCTACGTCTGTCACACTGTAGTTGCAGTGTAAGAATATCAAACAGATGGCTAGCTGCTCACATCAAGGATATTGTTCCCAAATGGGTGAGAACCAACAGAAACACCGGGCACATATACAGGGGCTGACTGACGAGATTCGATATCATCAAACAGAACATAGAGTGAAAATCTATAACGCACGCCCGGTGATTTTTCGGAGCAACTGGGAACGCATCATCTGGTCTGCTGAGGCTTAGACTATTAATCACAGTTCCCCTGGATACTCAAGAACAGCCTATGCTAATGTTGAGGTTACCGTGGTAGTCATTATTTTTGTGTTTTCAAGTCTTCTTTCCATCGGTCCAACCAATTTAAGTCGCGGCTTCCGCTTTTCGGAACAATGTTGATGATTTAAACTTGTTCCATGTGCGTATGTGATCAGAATGCATAAAATGTTACTCTGGAGAACACCGCATCGTCTAACTGTTCTCTTTGCCTCTGTTGACTCTTAGAAGAATCAAGAAAAAAGACTGTTGAGCTACTGCAAGTTTTACGAGTAGTGCGGGGACAAAACGACCATCAAAGGACTGGAAAACTCAACGGCTTTGGGGGACGCCAGCGCGCAATCCGCCACGCGTCTGACTCACTCGTTGGAGAGTGTATGTCTCATTGCTAAATATAGTCCCCGTTATTATATTGTCTAATTGGTTCATGTTTTAAGTTCTTTAGTGTATCTCCTCGCATACTGCTGGCATTAAGTATCGACCGAATGTTCACTACCGTTGTGAGCGCACGCAGACGTGTTTGTGTAACATGAAAGACGGCCGTTTTACTCTGATGCCCGTAAAGTTCGTGGACCAACTTTAGGACAACATGGAGACACCGAGAGACAGCGTTCTTCCAAAGTAGGGATTCCAGCAACAGTTCTGTAAAAGCAAACAACACAAACACGTATGGGCCAAGGACCCAGTAAGACATGCACACGACTTACACAAAGGCAAACTGATATGGCGCCAACAACACGGCATCACACGCAGTTCACATTTAATCAGCGTGCGCTTGCTGGTTTTGACTGGGCCTTACACTTGTCTTTGTGACGTGCCCGTTGGCATGATTCATCATTAACGGCACGCCAATGCGCCGGTAACCTTGCCCTTGTCTATGTCTGATTGTATTAGGTCATGTGACCTTCCTGATTGGACAAATGAGCTTTAGCCTGCTTACGCTTGCGCGTTGCCGTTGTACAGTCTACCCTCATACCGCACGGTCTTATCTACCTGCAGGCAACAGCAGTTGCCTGTAATTTCTACCGTACGTTTGTCCTCCTTGCAACAATACGGTGCTGCTTCTTAACTGTAACTTCACTGTACATTCCCGATACAACTGCATAGTTTACTACTATGCGAACTGCATTTTTGGACTTTGGGGATACAACAGGTACCTTTGCTGTTTGCATAATGGATCACGCAGCTTAATTCCTCAAATAGTCTTTCCCACTGACATGATGAGCTCTGATTTGCCCGCTTTCTCATTGGTCAACTTAATTGTGTGCGTTACTGCTAATGTAGTACCGGTTGCTAACGCTTATTCCCTTTTCATGGGCTCCACTTAGTTATAGGGTGTGTACTTTTGAAAACCGTTAGGTATTTATGTGCAGAACCAATCTATTGGATAAATCTTCAATCGTTCGTCGTGTGCTGCTCAAATTAAAAGATTTACAGCCGTCCTGATACATTTTCTATGACCGTGGGTCATTGCAAATTCGGCGGTCTCATTCAAGCTCATCAAACGAGCAGGTTGTAGTAAATGACGTAATTCGTGGACGTGACATGAATTCAAGTGATATAATCACACCGATGTGCATGGTGCAAACGCCTCAGTGTATAATTTGCCTTTGACTCGATGACCTTGACACAATCGTCCTTTCCTATTTCATTCAGCTGGTATCGCGTAACTGCACTATTTTTGTTCACACCAGACGTACATCATACCCATTTCAATATTTAACTCGTTTTTGATTTCACTCTTTCACGTTAAATCTATATCACAGTGTATTTATCATACAACGTTTCGACCCTACTTCAGAAACAATAAGACGTTCCCATGTAGTTTGTGTAGTTTTGGTCTGTTTATGGTTGAAGTAAATAAGCACCACTGGGTATAGCTGGTTACCGGAGTTGCCTGTCCAGGTGCCTACCCCAAGAGGGAGATGAAGACTATCTTACACCTGTCTACTAGAACGCGCTTGACAGTGTTGTGGATCTACAAGGCTAAATTTTATCCGCAGCTTTACTTCAGGGCAGGGTGTAAAATTGGACTATTTCAATCATGTGAGCCTTATACAGATGTTGTGACCGCAAACGACGCTTGGCCTGAAAATTCGTTTATTGCACAAACGCCCGTATAGGTCATGTCAAAAATCAAACCACAAACGCGTATACTCATTTGCAAGTTAGATATGCATTCACATCCATCATTGTCATTCGCCTTGGTGGAACTTCTGCCGAGCACGTACACACTATTTCGATAGTCTCTCCTTGTCCTCCGTCTTCCTGGCATTCGCAGTTTGCCTTTTTGTTCCTGAACGTTGTCTGTGGATAACATACTACTTGTGAGTAGTATACTACCAACAACAAAACTGCCCGTCATACAACACAGATGCGTTGTCCAAAATGATGAGAATATTTTGACTTATGCAACATTTTGAGTGGTGCATGTGAATTCCCAGAATGCATGGGCAATCGGTGGAGTGACTTTGGGATGAGTAAACTTTGGGTATGTTTTGTTAGATGTGATTTATGAGGTTGCAGCGTGTGTGGATTTTATCTAGACCTTTTCGTAACTGAAGCAGTTTACACCAACAAACGTACTGATTTGCTAAATTATTTCGCATATGTCTCGTTGAAATATTTTCCACCAGCATATTGTCGATGAACTTACTTGCAGACCTGGTTCCGCACACAGAAGGACTGTCTGATGATGAACGATCAAGTTTCATTGCAGGTGTGTTTAACTGCGCGAGTGTATCGAAGCAATAGGGGAAAATACAACTATCTGAAAGTGGTCCGAGTAGAGCTGGTGTTTTTTACACACAAAATTGTCATTGTCACCTGCGCCACTCTGGACTTGTAATTATGGGCACGTGGGTGCTTGTCTGTTGACTGACTGAAGCATATGTAATCGGCGTTGATTCACCAAATAAGACAACTATTTTTTTTACTGTAGGCACTACTATTTGTTTGACCAATGCTGGTGTATTGACGAGTTACTGAATGACCTAAGTATATAGAGGTGTACCTCACTGATAACAAAATGAACGAGCGCAACATAAAAATCACAGAGTTGAAACAAGTTTCGATAATCAAAGAATTTGACTCACAGAAGATATTCACAGGTATTCAAGGTGATCACCATAATAGTCCAAATTGCCAGTATCCGGGACTTAAGGATGTGGCGGAGTAACCGTGGACTACTGAAGCGTGATCGGAGTTGCAACGATTTTCATAGTACGACGGAGCTAAAAAAATTCAGTGCAAGGTTCATGTAGTATCGCCAAGCGATTACACAGCAGAGGGAAGAGCAGACCGATGCGCATAGCTTTTGTATTGTATTGCAATGTAACTTCAATCAATTTGAACAACATGCAAAAGGGATGAAAAAGCGTTGTTGTACAAGCATCGGTAATTAATGCGGATAACAACAACTCTACACATGCTGGTAAAAAGAGCCTAATAATATGTCCAGCCGAATTTATTTGATCTGGCAGTTTGTTTTTGCCGCACAAACACAGTGCGGACACTTGAATTTGGATTGTGACACTGCTCGCCAGTGAGTTAACGTTTGTACATTTAGTGACGGCATTATCTACTTGTTTGTTCAAAGTAGTGCAAATATGAACTACATTTATCGCTGACACTAGTCACAATTTCTTTGTTTGCCCTGTTGATGTTCCACAAAGTGATCTTTTGCTGAAACAAGAGTCGATAACAGAAAGAAAGAGGGTAACAGAAGAGCACGTTCAGTTCCTAGGAGTGGAATTTTAAGATTTAGTTTAAGTTACATCCAAGTTAATGGGCACAAACCGTTAGTTGAATAGAGAAGACAAATGACTGGGATTACACGATATATGCTCGAGCAGATTTCGCTGCATCTCTACTGGTGTTTACTGCAGACGAGTTAAAATGTATAAAATTCCAAACCACATGACAATCACAAAACGTCAAAGGTCAAAACCAGTTCAGTTGCTACCAAGGCAGCATCAACGTCACAAACAGTTCTTTTTGTACACACAAAATGGAGTGACGGTGTCTGATCGCAATCGCCTCGACATATCGTAGCAAACGTTTGTTTCGAGTTGAGAACAGAACACGAAATGACTTTGATGAGTCAATCACATGTTGCGTCATCAAGTGAAGCTTGGCAATCGATGACGCTGGCTCCTTCCGGGTATTTGCTGTCGAGTTGCCTGATTTTGTGACCGTTTGTTGAACCCATTTCGATAATTGTTCGGTAACCCTGGTTCTAAGCTGGCGCTCAGTTCTGCCCACATAAGATACTCCGCATCCACATTTGTATTCATAGATTACGTTTGATTTGGCGAACTGAGACGTTGGTTGCTTAACCGGGGGCGTAGGGACTCGGACTGTTCTGTAAACGGTCACTGGTTACGCGGCAAAGAACGTGCGTGCAACAGCTGACCTTAGGCGTTGTTCAACTATTTGACACACATTGTCTCCTTTGAATAGCAGTTGTAAAACTACTGTCTTTTTGGCGACTGTGGGTTGAGAATTATTTTGTACACTTTGGGGGGCCCGTACGTCTGAAGAATCTGACTTCCACACGATTTGAGGTTTTTGAAAATGGTGGTGTCTATTAAATTACCTTCAAGTAGTAACTGTAATCCTTTGCTAACCCGTGTTTCTAGGCCTACTGGGTTATCAGTTTTCTCATTCATCACAAACCGTAAGCGATCACTGAGGACTGAATCCATTTTGTCAATGTAGTCCACTCGATCCATTACTACTGCTCCAGATCTCTTGTCAGGATGAATTTCAGCCAGTTTCAGAACATAATAGAAATTGGTTCAAAGCAAAACTGGTCGTAATTGAGCACCAGTTTAGAATCACTCCTAGTCGTCAAAAATGTTCCCTAACAAGGGAGTATCTCGATGCTCTTAAACGCCTACGTGATAATGAAAACCTGATCATTCTTCTGTTAAGACCAATAGTAGCTATGTCCAACTCTCCACAGCACAAACTGACCAAATGGTGGGCAAAAATACTAAAACCGGTACGAGATTCTATGACAAAGTACTGCCTGAAAGATAGCTTTCATCTAGCCACGCTGTTAGAAAATCCCAACATGTCTGACGAACATATGGCTTCACTAGACATAGAATCGTTGTTCACAAACGTGCCGTTGAAAGAAACCATCAGTTTCATGCTACCATATCTAACTTCTAATCAGATTAACATTGCAGTCCCGGAAAGTGAGTTAGAACGTATACTTTTGCTGTGTATATTTAACGTAAGCTTTAGCTTTCAAGGTAAGGCTTATCGTCAGATTGATGGGGTCGCGATGGGCAGTCCGCTTGGTCCAGTTTTGGCCGATATATTTGTGGCCAAACTGGAAAATCAAATGGCGAGCAAACTGGACAGTTTAGTCCTCCATAAAAAGTATGTTGGTGACATGCTTATAGTCACAAGTGATCAGATGCAGGCAACAGATTTGCTAGAACAAATGAACTGTTTGCACCCAAACATTCGCTACAGTTTAGGAAGTGAGACCAATGGCCGATTACCGCTTCTGGATATCAACATGATTAAGAGAATGGATGGATCCATTCAACGAGCTATATATCGAAAGAATACGTGGACCGGTCAGTACCTACACTTTGACAGCTATGTTCC
>JTDE01000647.1:18465-36228 GCA_014338405.1 Paragonimus skrjabini miyazakii
AGTCAATACGAAATGCTTGCATCTACCAGTGTTCGTGTTCTAACTGCTTTGTTCAAACTGTTCAAGGGAACCAATTGTTTCAGATTATGAGATCATTGCTTTCAACTACTCAAACGGAACAGATCAACACAATGCCAAAATATAAGTCTAAGGGCGAATTTCGCAAGGACGAAGACCCAGCTCAACAAAGTTGAATGATCTGGATTCAATATCATACTAAGGCTAAAGCCTCACTAGCAAGTCACCGTTGAAGAAATCTCCGATGCCCTTAACACCCATGTTTCAGCAGGGTGTCCCCGATCTAGTAAAAGGCCCAGATGCTTAAGGTATAGAACCAAATTTCTACGTACGTGGAAACCTTCAGCATGAAGCTGGTGCCAGCTCGAACATACTAAAATTGTGACTGTTGAGTGTGTCACTTGATGCAAGCGTACCACGGCTGCGACAAGAGAAGTTCGGTTTTTCTATCAACGCGTTCTCATCGTCCACCGAAAGCCCGGAAAAAGTCCACGATCACACTTTTCTTTAGAGCTGGTTGCAGTGATGGCGCAACAAACTGGCGATAAATAATGCTGGTTCTCATGATCTCTAAAATACTGGAAAGCTTACTATACGAATCTCTTCGAAAAACTGATGAAGACATCCACCTCACCACCAAGGTGTATAATGGATTCCGTAGGGGATACACACGCCTCACGAATTTATTGAGTGTTCATGAGTTTTGGACGGAGGCTTCCGATGCAGGACTGGCCGAAAACTTTGACAAGTTAGATCACTTCATCTTGCAATGTAGATTTTACAAGTGTACCACTGATGATCTCTTACTCACGTGGTAGGAGAATTATCTGACTGAACGTATGCACGAGCAGACATCGGAGTGGTTATCTGTCAACAGCAGTGTTCAGCAAGGACCATTATTGGGAACTCGACTGTTCAGTGTTCCATTCTTAAACTACCAAACAAGATCAAAACACTAATGTTGCTTTATGCAAAAGACAAAACTGACGAATTCATGGAAGCTTGGAAGAATCGATGGCCCCATAGAAAGAATTGAACTGTGTAAATCAGTGGTTCATAGGAAACAATTTGCTGTTCAATGTCACCAAATGTGAAGTCATGTACACCTGTCATTAAAAGTATGCTGACCGTTATGTTGGCGACAAAAAATTAATCGTATCAGTATGGGAACCAGATCTAAATCAGTAGCGGATAACAGATTGTGTCTATCTCCAAATTGTGCAGATATGACTAACTCGGGATAAACAACCGTGAACCTTGAGAGATTTATGGAATATTTTGCCTTGAATTGTTTCTCACTATGTTTGCTTCAATAATTGGCCCACACCTGGAACCGAACATAAAGGTCTGTCATCCTCACTTCAGAGACGTTTGATTTATACTATTATTGATCTGAGACGGGCCATTCAAATAATTAGAAGGAGTGAGAAATTAAATAAAATCCTCTGCGCGGAAGGTGGCAGAGTTAGATCAAGTCTCAGTGAAATGCAGACAACTTAGGATAGACTCGATTCTTACCTACAATATACTGAACACTCCGAAACATCCAGTGTCCCATCTCCGAATAAACAAACATTCAAGGGGTTACCCACAGAAATTGCTTTGTGGAATTGATAGTCAGTTTTGTGGAGAGAACTGCTTTATAGTAAAGACCTGTTCACACTGAAACGCACTGCCTAACTCCGTATTCACGACTTGGTCGGCTGAGTTTAGAAATTTTGCTCGATTAACAGATACTTGGGAGACAACTCGCGTTACAATTTTCTCAAACACCCTTCTATCCCAGTCTCACAGGTCATTAACTGCGGAAGTCTGACTGAATATTGTTTCAGTGTGCTTCACTGCATGTTGCTAATATGACTGCATGCAGGAACCACACTGAAACTCTATCTTACTTACCTCTGTTCACTTTTTATTTACACCTGTAAACCCTTCAACAAAATTTTTTCCCAAACGGCACACGAAAAGAAACGTAAAACAGAGATCCGCCCCTCCCAAGGAAACAAAGTATGAACCTACGAGTTTGAAAACTAAGTATGTACTCTCAGTTGCAAAAGTTATTAAAAATGTACAAAACAATTATTCTATTCATTTATTCACTCGCTACAGTTTATGGATGATTATAGTGGCAGTGAACACACGGAACAAAACAGGTCTATTTAATTGAGACTTCTTTCAAAGTTTTCTGTCTAGGTCGAAGAAATACAGCTTTTTAAATTTAATTTCACCAGTGAAACTAGTCATTCGTCAGTTTTCCACAAATAATCAATTGTCAGTTTTCTTATAGATTTAACATCACTCACAACTGATCGCAGCTGTCGCGTTCCCATAGACTTTCCAGCCGACCCTTTCCGAAAAGAAGCACTAGACTCGAGTTTCGCTCTCATTCGAGCTCGTCAGTAGTGCATATCCTTGCCATTGCTGGGACTAGAACTCCGGCCACGCTTTCCTCGTTACGTAATCAGAACTCAAAGCAGTGCTGAGTGGAACTCATCAACCGACGTTATGTGTGATTGAAAGTGCGTGAACCAACTTATCGTTTTTCTGTGATGTTGATGACTTTATTTGATACGAAGGTGTGCATGTTCATTTCCTGTATGCCACACTTTCTGTAACATCTAATGCTCAGGCATTATGTTTACGACTGATGATGGTAAACAAGATCTCAAAACATGGTAACACATCTGTGTTTGATCATTTGCAACAACATTTACGTACGGGCTGTTTTGTAGAAACCTACTCGCTGTATGTGGTAACATAAATCCTTTTTGACGCTTGCTGTTTTTCTTCAATTAACCTACACATGCGAAATTAGTACTTTTTGTCTCAATGTATTTTACAATTGCAATCGATTCTGGATTAGGAAACAACCAAATAAATTTGCCTTACGCTGTTAAGTAGGAAATCAAGCAGTTATTTTAGTGTGGACTTTACTACGACTTCAAACCATTAGTTGAGAACATAACCTTCTGTCTCCCTGATCAGACTTGATCACAGATCATTCACTTGCCTAAAAAAACAATAATCTCCGGAATAACAGTCTTAGCTGCTCTCAGGAAATCAACATGTGTTCACTTGTGCAGTCTACTGAATCTGGTTACAGTTTAGTTTTAAGGTCACGTATGTAATGTTTACAAAACCTGAAAATGATTGCTTCTAATAACACTTTAATAAAATATATCTCGCAGAACACCTGGATACTGATTTTTACAAAGGATCACGTGTTGTAGTGATAACTTCCCGCTGAAGTTTTGTGTTATATGCGACTGGATTCTCTTTTTATTCCATTAGTTTGAAACACAATTCAGTCCAGTAAAACAAAAGCAATAAATCAAATAAGTCTGCGAATTCAGTCTAAGATAGCAAAGAAAACAGATAAAAATTTCACAATTTGTACCATTCAGGAATAATAAACATACAACAATTTAGTTCCTGGAAATGTAGGCGAAATGGCTTTCTACAAGACAGCGTTTTTTTAACTCAACAAGGCGAACGTATCGAGTCAGCGGAAAGTGACTCGGATGTGGCATGAACTTCTGGAACGATTATATTCTATGAAGCTTAAATAATCGTAATAATGGCTAGGCTTAAAACAGGGACATTAAACTCCAAAAATATGATACTGTACAAGAACGTTTTCGTGCAGACTAAGCCAACAATTGACTAATTTTCCGCATTGCATTAGTCGCGGAATGTTATGCAGTTAGAAGTAACAAGTCAGTTATTAGTCTGCGAACAAGTAGCGGTTGGATTTAAGTTTAAGTTCACATATCACCCTACGTGAAGTATGATATAATGATAGGTAATTGGGTTATTTGATCATATGTATACGACTGACAAAATCTTTGGTTACAAATAGCCCTTCTTCGTAAGGAACATGATTAAAATTAAGCAGAAGTGTGTTGTCTCTGAACATATACAACTGTACAAACCAAATCGCTTATCTGTCAATACGAGCAGATGTTAATAATGCAGAAGAGATCGAAACATTGTCAGACAATATGTTGATGAACCTGTAAATTGAGCTTGAACTTTATAACAAGTTCGATAACTTTACCATAGCAATTTATCGGCATGGCCGAATACAAATAAATGCAAAAAATATATGGCCGAATACAAAAATACATGCGACTTTACTGATTACTAGTGATGTTACCTCATTAAAACTGTCACTTGGAGTAGTCGCCACCAGCAAGAACTTATAGATTCATCTTACTGATTACAGAAAGAGGAGTTATGGTGGCTCGCAAATTTCATGATACAAATATCATAACACCTGAACGAAGTCCATCCAGATGAGTTGTGCTACTCTATCGCGAATGATTTATTTGCTCTTGGTCAAAAGCAGATAAACCATCACCGTTTTCTGTACTGATGAACGCTAACAAATTACGATGTTTGAGTTTTCTGGAACTTCATTGACAAGACATTGCAAGTTTTGTTCTAGCTACCAAGAACAAACAAACCGTTAATATCCGAATGGAGGAGATAAGAGACTGACATGAAACAATTTGTGCTCGAACAGATTTTCCTGCATCTCTACTGGTGTTTACTGCAGACGAGTTGAAATGTACAAAATTCCAACCCACGAAACAGTCAAAAATTCAAAGTTAAAAACCAGTTCGGTCGCTACCGCAGCTGCATCAACATGGAAAACAGTTCATTTTTTACGCATAAAATGGAATGAAGTTGTCTGATTGCATAGCACAGCAAACTTTCTTTTGGAGTCGAGAACAGAACATGGAATAATCTTGATGAATCAGTCACGTGTTGCGTAATCAAACGATGCTCGACACTGGTTCTTTCCAGGTGTCTGCTACCGAGTTGCCTGATTGTGTGACCGTTTATTTAATTCATTTCGGCAAGTGTTCGGCAACCATGGTTCCCAGCTAGCGCTCAGTTAAGCCAACATGGGATGCTCCATATCCACATTTGTGTTTATAGATTACGTATGATTTGGCGAACTAAAGCATTGGTTGCTTAACCGGAGGCGTAGGGATTCGGACCGTTCTGTACACGAACACTGGCATCGCCGCAAAGAACGTGCGAAAAGCAGCTAACTTTAACCTTTGTTAAAGCTGATAGACACACACTGTCTCCCTAGAATGATAGCTGTACCACTACTGCGTTGTTCGGAACTGTGAGCTGAGAATTGTTTTGCACACTGCTTGCACTGAATTTTATTATGAGTCCCCTCGGATAACCGTCGTCTAATAAAGTCTATTCTGTTCAACGGAGTTCACTATCCAATATGTCATTGTAAGAACCTGTCTTGTCCGGTCAATCGTCTATTATATGCTACTGGAACAAAGCCATCAAAGTGTAGATACTGACCGATTCGCATGTTCTTTTGACAAAGAACATCCTCAACAGATCCACCCATTCTCTTTACCAATTAGTATTTTGTTTTCGTAGATTCATTTGTGAACATCATCCATCACCTAACTCGATCGGAATGATTGGCAGTTCTATTATTGATAGCTATCATAGACGCTAGCCACAAGTTTGACCGATACGAGTGGGTAAAAAGAATCCAGGTCACATTTTACGTTTTCTGATAGCCACAGTCAAGTCAAACAACTATCAGTCTGGGAGTTTTATTACGACGGACAAATATCGACTAGTTACTGAATAATCATGAAATCTCTATAGTTACTCATAAAATTCGCGTTTGCCATAAACTACAATAAGTTCCCCACCAGAGATCAAATCAAGAAACATTATAAATGAATGGAAGTGTAGATTATCTAATGTGTCGTAAAGCAGTTTGTCCCATTCAGTTTTTATCATTCTGCTTCAGTAACTTCATTTACATAACCAGAGAATGTTTTTTGAATAGTCTAATCACAAGAACTATCATGATAATCAATTATTCATGCACCAATTATTAGGGGTACGGTGAATTAATCCAACACTAATAAATCATATCATCCTTAATGCATACACAGGCATACATTCGGACACGAAATTATCCAACATTGTCCACGAGTATTTTGTGGAACAATAGCCAGTAGGTAAATCAAAGAAACATATAACATTTCAATCGAACAGGCAAACTGTTTTCCGCAACTGGCTATTTTAGGTTACTATCCGTGGTCTTTGTTGTTTATATGTTTGTTGCGACTATGTTACCGGCAGTCAGGTTGTAACTGGTTGTAATATCTGAATAAAACTTAGGGTTAACCAAGGACCTTCTAAGCTACTAAACTGTGGATTCAATTTATTTCGACACGAAAGTTCAGAACTGGCTATCACCAGTCGACTAGAATTCCACACAAGTTTATTCAATTCAGAATTGTTCCCTGGCGTTCGTGCTTTCAAGGTAAAAGCGATTACATTTGAATTCACGGTAGGCATAATCATCTAAATGTCCTTAAACAGTAAGCCACACTGACGCAAAACGGATGAGAGATTGTTCGGTTATACGGGGAAAATTATGAATGTCTGTTTACATATTTCTTTGACAACCCAGTGATTAGTACATTACAGACCAGTTGCATTCTGTAATTTTGTTGAACCTACCGACTGACAAGAAACCTGTTGGTAGTCTCACAGGGGTGTATCCGGAAAACAAAGATGAAATACACAGGAAATTTTTTTCTGAAGAAAGATGAACATAATTTTTCCGGCGGTTAAGCCATACATAGCCAATGTTAACAGGAGTACGGAGGCAGTTATGAATCTTGAGGGAAATCATGGTCTGCCTAAAGAACACACCTGAAACCGATGAGGTAGAGATTTGATGTAACCGACAACCACGGCAACTGACAGGCAGCCAAATGAGAAGCAAAAAATACAGATAAAAGCGTTTGTTTATCCATGTGATCACTTTAGAGGGATGACCACAAAGCACCTGCGCTTATTTACCATTGTCAGTTTGATGCTACGGTAGTGTTTAAGATATCCCTACTGGGCCATTTTAAACCGTAAACCAGTGGATTCCGCAGTAAAAGGACCCTAGCCATCAAGAATTTCTCGTATAATATCTTATCTAGGTAAAAGACAACTAAAGCAAAATAATCACTTAATACTTCATCTTCAATTAAAAGGGGAGCGTTTGTTTCAGCGACACGCTCACATTGACAGCCGCATTGGTAGGGATTAGGAATTCACTAACAATTGTCTAACAAGACATTAATTAAACTAATGCCCCAAAAGTTCCTCGTAGGTGTTGTGCACGCGTCAGGGCCACCTGTGTGCCCTACACTTGTGCTGACTGGTCGCACGTTCAACGACCAACGACTCGTTCGTCTACGCACATCAGAATGACCCTACCGCTTATAAATGTGACATTAAAGATTGTACTTCTAACGAGTCACATGTGCTTTCTAACGTTGTTATACCTTGTAGGGCTTACTGTTGATTGTACCCGAATAGGAATACAACAGTAAGCACCCGTTTTCAGTGTCACAACCTCAGAGAAATCCTCAACCAAGAGCCGTTTGAAAGATAACTGTCCAACAGTATTTATGGAGAAAGTCAGCGAACAGAAGCCGGTTGCCTGGATGGCTACAACAGCCCACAAGCTGAAGGTCTGCCTCCGTTTCTTTACAAATGACATTACTTCTGTTTTGGAAACCCATCTCACGGCGGCTATGGGGAGCAAGTTCTATGCTGGTTATGCTTCTCATCGCCACCCGAACTCTGACAGCAATAGTGAAAACATCGCTACCACTCAATATCAGATCTTACATCACTTTTGAGTTACGGGCCATTTACGTAGGCTGAACGAAGCGGCATTCACGCGTTAAGGTCACTGAACACATTCCAGTTTGGGTCCGTAAAACGCTCGTGGATACCACAATATCAGAATCAGGTCAGAATGTGATTAATCACAAGAACACTGCGTCATTGATCGCTCGATACTTGTTGGCATATCGACGCTAACTGAACCTGGAGGTCTTTCAGATATGTTACGCAACAAAAAATCAGACCTGCAGTTCGCGGAGATTATGGAAATTACCAAATGAAAGTCACCCCTCTGCTTACAGAAAGACTTGTTAATCAGTTTGTGTTGTTAACTCATGTGTGTTCGTTTGGTTGTTGATTCTATTGTTTGACTTCAGGATATCCATTGAACTTTGCTATATAAACCAACAGACTACAGTATATACCCGGTTAGAAACAGTGAAATGTTCTCAAGAGATACATTGAGTAAAATCTTTCCCATTTCTTTGTCTTATTCCGGTGTGATTTATAAGTACTCCTGTTACACATTTGCTTCTGTCTACCATGAATTTGTGATCGCTCAGTGTAATAGTTAAAACACTGTTGACGATGCACAAGTTCGCATTATTCATTTCGAGGTAGGTGTGTATGTACCTACTACTTACTGAGCGAACATAAGTCGACAGGAATTCCACGTTTGTTTATAATCTTGTGCCTTTCATTATATTTCACGGCAGTAAAATCAATAGTGAGAAACTTTAGTCGTTTGCTTTCTACAAAGTTCACAGAATACAGACGTGGATTTTGTTTTGTGTGTCGTCTAGAAATGGTAATAGATGGCTATCAGACAAGGGAAGTGTATGATAACAATATGGAGCGTCCCGGTGAGAGTTGCAGTTGTCTAGTACTAGCGGCGAAGTACATTATTTGATCTGGCAAGCACAAACACTACGACCTGATAGTCATTCGAATCCACTGTTACTGCCAACAGTTGGAGGAAACTACGGGGAGGTAAAGATATGACGTGAACACGGGCTGTGAGATCCCTGACCACTCTATGAGCATGAATAGTGGGTGAGGTCTGCCAGGTTGAAGAATATGCAAACTTTGTGGTATGAGTCAGAAATGCTGTGTGGTCATGGTTACAGTCAATCTTACCAAATTAATATGAGTACTTTTGGTCAAACTAAAAGCATACGTTATTCAGCGAATCTGTGGTATACAGATCCAGCCTAAATGATTACTCCAGATCTGTCGTCCAGTTATGCTCAAGGATGGATTGAAACTGAGTTATATAGCGGTAATGGTAGATAGTAACTGTGAAGGTTTAATTACTCGGGATGTGAAGGAACAAGTGAACTGACCTAAAACCATCTCTGTTTCAACTATCAACCTTTTCTTCACAGTTATTTCCAAAGAAGATGAGGAATTGACAATAATAAGGCCATCTTTGTACAGTTAGACAAAAAAAGATATGCCAATTCGATCTTGTGTGTTCATTGACAAATATCGAGCTTGTAGTAATTCAGTTTGTCAAGCATAAATTACATCTTCACTCTAAATCAACTGTTCACTGACAGTCCACCAGCACTTTCAACGTCAAATTTATTGGAAATACAACGGGCAGGTTTTTCAAATGTATCGGTGTCAATAACAGATATTTCACCAATGCAGTTTTGGAACACATGAAAGAAGGCGACTAGCTAGTTGTGATTAAACCAATGTTCTGGTTACTTTCGAAACACTCCTGATGTACAAAAGGGGACTCAAAAAATACGTAATTTTTATACCGAAATTTACAACAATTGCTCTTTGTGACCGTAATTTTGTAAACAGAGGAAGTTCATCAAATCCAAACAGTGACCTTGAACGTGCCTGATGCAAACGACTCAGTCCGTATGTGAGACCAAATTCTCGTTCCAATCCCACATAGCTTTTTTACGTATTACATTACGGGTTTCGCTAATTGTAGTGTTGATTATATTGCGAAATAGTTTATATTGTCACCATTTTGTCTTTCCGTACCATTACTTGCTCATACCAAGCCCTCTTGATTGATGGGCCTAGGTACTACGTTAACACCATGCTACTGTGTACGGATTATCGCTTTTGGTTTGTAACATTGAATCTTATTGGCCAGGTGACGTCGTGCACAACTTATAATTGAAAGAGGTTTGAAATGAAAATTTCGCAACTTTCTGTTTTGTTACCTGATTCAATCGGTATAATTTGATCGTTACATAAAGAAAACCACTGGGAAGATATTTCATAGATCTACGGGTTTTGTCGTTAAAAAATTCCTGTTTTACTAAACTGGTTTTTGATGTACTTCATAGCCTAGTTGAAGGTGTCAGGAGTTATTTTAGTCCCAATTGATGAGCTTATTCGTGTTCAACAAGTTTGGCAACGATTTTACAAGATAACCAGAAGTGCAACACACATACTCTAGTTAATTCATCTTCGCGTTTAAGGCTATCGAAATATACACAATCAATGGACCCATGGGTGCTTGCAATTTCAGAAAGGCAACACAATGTTCAAGAAACGATAAAAGTTCTCAAACTTCTTCTAATGAATCAATAATTTGCAGTTGAGTTATAAGACTGCTGGTGCTTAAATTTGGGTAGGTCGTTCCAGACTCATGAGATGGAGGATGTCATATCAAAACTGTAAACCCTTGGCGAGAAAACAAGCAGTTGTCTTTGTTTGTCTTTGAACAAAAGCAGAAAAAACTCAAGCATGTGACAGTTTGTTAAAGGAGCATTCCTAGTGGTCAAAAATCCCCATATTAGTCTCTAGAAAAACAGTGCAGCAAACAAGCTCGTTTTCGGCCGTTCATCGCGCCAGATACAATGCCTATATGAAACCGCGTGATAATCACACAGAAACGTCATCCTAAAATTACGTCACAATTACAACGCAACTGGAACCGTGGGCAGCATGCTCTGTCGTGGTGTGGGTGGTGATCACAAGGGTTGAAAAGCACTCCTGTGCACACAAGATTGGATTATTCGGTCGGCAAACAGATTATGTGATAACGGGATACTCACTGGGATCGTTGTGTGTATGCTTAAAAATAACCAGCTAGAATAAACAGTTCGTAGATGTAGTGTTTACAAGTGATATGTAGACAATGTATTGTGTGTTTAGCGAACATGCAAATCCAGTGGATAGTTTAGCCATTTTCAACTCAACCCAAAAATACGTCAGATTTACATTAGAAGCTGAATTTAACTGTTCTTTCTGAATATGCTCATTCGTCATCGTGCTGGCAGGTCTGTTCAATGCAAGATCCCTTGGAAACAGGTCTGGAATAGACAGTATATCCGTTTCAACAGCTTTTGTTCTTCCGAGGCAGAAACAAAATCTCATGAACTGCCTGACCGATAGAGCCATAGTAATTGGTATACAGATTAAGATTTCCGATTTACTGTTGTCTATACGCAAACTATCCTTGTACAGTGTCCAACCGGACGATTTATAGAAAAAAGCCAAGGTGCTCTTAGCAGAAAAGAAAGCAGTAAATATTTCCTTGCCATTCAAAGATGACACGTTTACTGAAACAACAACTAGGAGACTTAACGTCGTTGTCAACAAAACATTTTATGCAGCCAAATTGCCTATCGCCCGATCAGGCGCTTATATGAACGTATCCAGGAACATCATTCGGCCTGGATCAATAGCGAAGTCATTGAAAAAATTGCCAGCGCAATTGTGGCACCACTTGTCGATTAGCGCAACACGAACAACCCAGCCTCTTCTTTCCATCCGATTTACCGAATCAACGGTGGTCAATCAAGAAACCGTGAGATGCCAAATTTCCACAATCCGAATCCGACCGATTAACCAGTTGCACCGTAATTGTGAAGTAATTTTAGGAAGACGTTTTCCATGTGTGCCTACGACGCGGCTGAAGTCATTTGAAACTGTTACCTGTTATGTTCGTTTTGCCATCGCAACACCGTTTCATACGAACTTTATATAGTTGATGTGATGACGAATAACCGAAAACGAGCACTCAGATTGTTACTTTCTTCCGCGTGCTCCTTCTTCAGACCACTTCTCAAAAGCGCAAATGTAAGAGGGAAAAATGTGAACAAACTTTGGCCACCATATTTTGAATTACTGTCTTTTGAAGGTAAATGTAGACGCTGATTGCATCGCTCAAGTTGGATGCATGACGCAAATTTTCATTCAGGGTATTCGCAACTGAAAAGGCCGTCAACTGAAGCAATTTATATATTTCTGCAATGTTCCTCACAACCAGTTTTGCTTCCTTTCAAACTGTTACACTAACTGGCATGCCGCCCAACTTGTTATCCGAGCCCTTACCCACCAAGAATCATCGTCACATCATTCGTCAATGGTATAACACTGATTAGTTGCCGCATGTCATCGAATTTTGTAGATCGCTCCTCCAAACTAACTATCTCCCAGGCCACTTAGTAATATATCGAAAAACAGCAGACCTCTGTTTATTTTAAATCCACAGGAGTGAAAACTATTTAAGCGTTGCACAGTCTCTCTGCATCCTTCTTAGTTTTGTTGAATACCAGTTTGCCATCAAGGCAGCATTTGTAGTATGACAAACCTGCAATGTCAGAGACTAACCGTTGATTAATCCTTACCATAAAAATATTGTTAGAGTACCATTGGACGTCCTATGACTACCGCCATCCATTTGACGACGAGACGGACATTATTCTAGAGCTGAAGACTTATTAATATCTGTCATATTTCCAAAAAACTTTGCAGTCAGCCCTTTTAGGTCATCGCACTTGTAATAAGTCGTCAGTTCTGCACATCTTTATCAAGGCTAGAATCCGATCTACCTTCACGCTTTTGAGAATCAACTTTGTCAACTATTGCGCCACTGACGTCACAGTAACAGTCAAATTGTCGTCCAATAAGTTAATGATTTCTGTGACCCCAATGTGAAGCGAAATCCTTATCCTGAGGTTGTCAGCTAATATTAAGAGGAGGGTAACGGTCTTTTCTCGAGACGATTACACTTTAAGCACTACTCAAAAGTGATTCAGTCGTGCCTAATATTAGGTCGATGACGCAAGCGTTAACACGGTTGCCTCATGCAGGTCTGGCAGAATGTTAAATCTCGGCCGTGGCAAGGATATTCACTACTGTTGAGCTCTGACGAGAGCAAAACTCGAGCATGGTGCTTCTTTTCGAAAAAGGTTGACTGCAAAGTTTACGGGAATTCGAAAGCTGTGTGGGTGATGTTTAACTTATGTAAAAACAAAATTCCTTAATACCCAACAGTAAGAAATTGCACTTTCATTGGACAGTCACTGAAGGCAGTTGTAAAAAATAAACAAAACCGCCAAACCATGTTTCGGAACCTGCATATCTGTTAGGTCGTATTTGTATTTGTGAATACAGACGGGTGACTAGATACAATATGCACCAGAGTTTACATTTAACCTTGAAGCCTCTATTTACCCTCATCCAATCAACTACCTGCCTAGTAATGCTTCAGCACACCAATTCATATATATGTATCCGTAGCTACAGTAACAATTGGTACCGATCTGAACGTCGCAACGAGTGCAGGAGAGGGTTTATAATGTAAGGGGTTGCGCATTACTCCGCAACCAGGATTTTAGTGAATTAACCACAAGGTTTTACTTGGCAGAAGTAAAAACCATTCATCATTTCAGTATGACAAATATGTCTGCGATCAGAATTCGACATGTAGTCTATTTGATTGTCTGCCTATTTCAATAGCATTGCCGATCCACGGGAACACCCAGTTAGACAGATCTCTCATCGCTCTGGATATCAAGCATCTCTCGTTTGCGTCTGTTTATCTTTCTCTACGGTTACATAGAAATAACGTTCAGAATTCTACACCGTCACTCCAACACACGCTTCATGGAGTTGGCTGAGGGGGATAGCAATCACTGGACTCAAACCGACCCTGTAGGTTCAGAACCTGACACAGCCCTGAACTAAGTGACTTTTTCCATACCAATCAATTGGTTGTCCACAACACCACCCTCATTGTTTGATCTTAAACGTGTGGATCAATTAAGTTATCAATCATTCAGCAACAGTGAGTCGGTACAAAATGCAAGCGTTTGTCATTCTCTGTTTTAACTGTTCCGTTTAAACTACTGGGTGAAATTCACTGTTCCAAATTTTCAAACATCTGCACCTTGTGACCGGCAAAGGGAATAAGAAGAACAAAGTCCGCGCTTCAATTTTAGTGTGCTCAGTGGAATACAAAACTCACCTCGTGTATTCAAGTCCAGTTGTTTACCGTTATGATAGAAGTGCACGGTTGGGAGACTTGGATTCGCTCGCGGAAGGTGACATATCACCCGACCGGTATTGCCTATGAGAAGTGACAATCTTTCATCGCCGTATCGGGGGAAGTTGGGCAGTTCTATGCAGGTTAGCGGAAGTACAGAATGGATAAAACAGAATTGGTTGATACTACGGAGAGATATGAACAAGTAAAAATCGATGCTGTCAATTTTGGAAACCAGCGTACACTTTCAAACGTTTTTTAGGAATACACAGTTTATGCTTTGGGGATAGTGCCTGTTTTTCAAAGTGAATAGCAAATAGCTAAATGACAGTAATCTTTGCGATGATCACATGAAAATCAATTTTAGCCAAGTTATTTCAAATCAACAAATTATTCGTGGACGACGGGGAGGTGAATTTTAAAATGCACGTCCATCGTAACATCGAACACTAGGCCAAAAAAATTTAGTACTCTGTGAAAGGCAACCAGTTAAACATAATCATGTGCCCATGGTTGGTATGGCGAGGAAGCTGGGTGAAATAAAAGAGAACTACAACAAAAAACAAGAACTGACACACACAATGATATATTGAATGTCAGGGGATTGGCCTTAGAAAAACGTGGATAAAACGACTGATAGAAATTAGATACAGAACTTTGACGTCAGCTGTTTTAAACAGTGAAGCGCCTGAACAAATATGCATGTTTTCAATATATCACAAAAAATACTCCAGTAACCTGCAATTTATTCAACACATGTTGGTTAAGAAGCTTAAGAGAATCGTAGGAAAATGAAACTTATCAGTGTGTAACTGTTCACGGCTGTTAAGTAGTTTGAGTGTATTCGAGCCGTAAATTAATTCTAGAATGAGTGATATGTAAAACACTGAGTCCCCTTGATCCAGTTCAACAGTAACAATAGAAGACATATGTCGCGAGATGTTAACGTTTCGTTTACTCTCCTCAGTCACGAACGCAAAACATTAAAATGTACAGGACGTGCGGATAGCAACAACAGTAGAAACAGTCAACGATTGGGTTTACGTGAAACAAAGACTATCACCAGTTCCAAAGCAGACAAACTGCGTGGGTCAACAGTTTATGCACACACAGGACCGGATGGCGAGTATTGACTAACACTGTCTCGGAGACGGTAAGCATTTTCGGATTCCGATTACGCAACCGTTGGCGAGGTCAACAACGTGACCTGCTTCCATTATGTGCTTTGTAATGTATGAGGTCGTATTTCGCCTCACTCGCTCTGTTGTTACTGCCTGTTGCATCATCACCAGCATCAATCACTTAGGCAGATGTTCAGCCTTCCTTTGTCGTAGGCACCGGTCTGTTCTGCCGATATAAATGTCATCGCAACTGCAAGTGAACTGATAAATCACATATGAGACGGAACCTTTCGGTAGGTCACGATTAGGAATAAGCTGAGGTTCACTCCTAGTTTTATGTTCGTGACTGCACAGAGTAAACGGAATGTTAACATCTCATTACGTACTTCTTCCATCGTTATTGATGAACTTGAATGATACAAAGATGACGGTTAATTGTTTGATATTTAAAAAATATAACTTGTTAACCAGTCATATACAACGTGTTTAGTAAGAAGGGTCATTAGTGCAGTTTCTTGCTATACCCTGAAACATAGTTATTATGTCAGATGATCAAACAGTCAATAGTGGGTGTCTGATTACATCATGGGCAGCACTTCAATTCTTACCAAAAGTGCAACATATTGTCATGCAAATAATACATTAAACCTTTCTTTGAAAGTTCATGGTATTGTGAAGTAAAATTAACTGCCGTGCTTTAGTATAATTATAAGATTTTTTAAAGATTGAAGTTTCAAACGCTTGTGGGATGGTTTAGATTATTACAATATATCAATGTATGGCTGAGCTGCGTAATACTGTCATCTCGTGCTAGGTTGATGGTCATCAAATCAAATTTCTACAATAATGTTCAAAATGTGTACAAGTTTCAACAAATAGTCAAATCGGCACATTTTCCGGTTTTGAACTTTTGACCTTTGGGTTATTGGGAGGTTATTACATTCAAGTCTGCTATGTATTACTGTTCAGATGACAACATGGAAGAAAAAACAGTTAATATTTCACACACTCCTTGAAAATAGTTATACAGAATAGTTTATTTGTAAACACACGGTAATTAGCACAAAGTAGATACACCGCAAACTCTAGCCAAATAACCTGTCCGTATTACATTGTCTTTCAAAAACGACAACAATGCTGAGAATATAACCACAAGATTTAAAGTAGCACTTAACTAAACCTATTTCCCGCCTTAGTTACCTGTACGATTTACCTCCACACTAGTTTTGCATCCCCAGCTAAAATAAATACTGCCTGTACATGCTGCTACTTTTTGTGTTTATCGTTTTGTCTGTTCCTCTGGAACACATTACATAGGCCCCACAACAAGGCGACTATCTGAACGCATGCGGGAGCATCATCCGGTGTGGCTAGCCCGGGGATCGAGATAGGCTTGCTCATCAGCAGTCACTGCGCACCTGGTCGAATTAAACCATCCTATCAATCCGGCCAATTCGTTAAAGCCAATCTATCGAGTCTGTGGAGCGCAATCGAAGTGAGTCAATGGTCGTTTATTAACAGTCGTATTAGCCATCGCAATTCGCCTATACTCAACCCCGTTATGCTCACAAAAACGTCTTGTCAGGGCACTGAACCTACCGTGGCCATATATCAATAGCCCGGATCGATGTGTTACGTAGGAGTGCCGATTTGCCAAAGACGTTTACAACCCGGTTTAATAGCGTCACATAATTAGACTTCACGAGTCTGACCGATCTGACCATAGTGATTACCATCCCTCACCCAATTGATGAACTACCCCTTTCGAACTCATATAAAAATGTTGTATTTAGCCTGATGATGAAACACTGAAAGCCAGCTTGTTTCCTAAGCTCATCTTCTCATTACTGCAAACCATCAGCCGTTCAAATAATTATCCTCAATTATTTCGACAACATTTTAATCGAATAACCAGGGGCATGTTGGCTGGTGTTATTCCCGAAGGAATCCCAATACATAAAGTGGCATTCACCGGATGATGAGCTATTCAAGATAACATAACAGTGAGTGTTGAATGGCATGTAAAATATAAATACATTTCATCATACATATGTTTGTAAGTTTTTGAAAAATCCGAAACTTAACAACAAAGGAGTACCAATCAGTTGTTTCAAAAAAATGTTTTGTATCTTATTGAAATGAATCCCCTGGAAAACCAGTGTAACCGTGTATACTTCAGTTATCACGTAAACATTTGTTAACCGTTAACTTTAGTAAACTTGGATAGATTGTGGTTAATGCGTAGCGAACACAACGCTATAGTGCTACAATTTAGAGGATTTTCCATCGCTTGAACATTGGTTCTTCAGTTGTCTGTTATAGATTCTACTACGAGTGTGAAGAGCTTATAATGTTATAAAAACAAGTACAGTTGATCAAGATGATTAAGCGATATTTTGATGGAAATCTTTTAAAAAGTATTCGACAATATCATGTTCAAACACGGTTTTAAATTTCGTAAGCCCAATGCTTCAGTTTTTTGGCGTCCTCATATTTTATGGATAAATAGATGAGATACAGGTTGTTCACATAAAAAATGGAGTTTTCAACGAAGTTGCCAAAAATAATCCGATTTCTTTGTTGCATACTGATCAAATTCTATGTACTTAAGGTATTAATATTCACTAATCTTTATCCGCTCAAGTGTCACGCGGTGTTCCTATGTGCGTGCTCCAGGAGTATAGTTAT
>JTDE01000647.1:37834-48088 GCA_014338405.1 Paragonimus skrjabini miyazakii
TTCCGCAAATGACATGAAACTACGTAATTATTGCATAAAGTTGAGTCAAGAACAGACCTATTGAAAAATTAAAGTCTGTTGCATCTAATTTTGATTAAGTATGATCGATTGGCCCCTTGATATGCTTTCGGACCCAATCGCTCAGTGTCTCATTGATGGAGTGTTTTTCGCAACTCTTGTAAGCATGGTATTCTACGTCCAATTCCTATCGAGCTTTCGCAAAAACTAAAACCGGATTTACGTTTCTGTTGAAACCAGGCTGACTGGCGTTGGTTATTTGATCTGAACTGAAAGAATTATTTTAATGAGTCAGTCTAAGCAGTAAGCTGACTGACCTTCGGGCGTTATATCACCGGCTAGGTTGAATCAATGCTTATAATGAAAAAAGCAGAAAGGATAAATTTGTGGATGACAGTTCATTCTTTATGCTTTGGTCCTGTGTTAGTAAATTGCGTAAACCAGTTGCAATGTGACTAGCGCTTCGTAATATAGCCAGTCGTTTTCATTTTGAAATGTTTATTTTTGTTGTGGTAGGCAGATAACTTTAAAGTTAAACATCCCGTAGTGTTTTTCCACATGAAATTGACAGTAAAGTACACGAGAAACCTTGAACTGAATGCAGAATGGTATAATAGTGGGTTGAGTAGGTGAGCCACAAAGGTGAGCTAAGCTTTGCAACGTTCAAAGCAATATGTATTCCGAATCAACTGAGAAATCCAACTGGAATTCTTCTTGCCGAAAAATGAAAATTTTGGCTGGCATGTTCAGATGTCCTTCTGTTTGGTAAGCTTTATAAACTGGCATACGTTTTCCCTGTTAAAAAATCTCATGCGTGCCATTTCAGACAAAACAAACTGTTATGTGTGCGACGCCAAGTTAGATCACCGGGATAGGTGAATCAGCGTTCGGATTTGTTAGAAGATAGTTTTCAGTGTGAGTCACCCTAAATAATAACAGCACATGGGTTTGAAGAGTGATACCACAGAATAGGGATGTCCGAACCGTATACCACTGTTGTTGTAATTTTGTGTAATGAAGTGAGTTATTTCTTCTCTGAGTGTTGCCAACAGTGATCCAAACCTTCAGCGCCTTCTAAATCAAGCGTATCCATCATTATAGATGTTATCTTCTCGACCAGTTCAGATGATATTGTGTTTCGTCAAGTCTAATTTATTTTGATTTCGTGAGTCGGTCAGTAGTTGTATTCCTGTTAAGATTAGTGTCTTAAGTGCGAAAGTTTGGTTGAAAGTTGTGTGTTATTCTCAGTGATTAGACGTTTTGCTTTAATTTCAGTTAGACATAAATTGTCATTGTACTTAGAGAAGTCCGTTTGTGTCATAGTTTTTTGTGACTGACAATTCAGCTGGCAACAGATGCCTCCAAGATGTCATACCTATTCAGATTGTGGACCTAGTATACCAGTATTCCATTTGGATCGGTCAGCATAGATATATGTTACAAACACTAAAATAGCCTATGGGTTTCCATTAGAAGCAGATTATGTCAAACGTGAGTAAACTTTTCTGACAATTATATAATCTGAACTGTTCTCAATGACTGTGGGTGGAAAATGGTACTGCTGTCAATGTACTGCCGGTAAACGGCATATAGTTTCAGTCTTCTACTCACATTGTATCTGATTAAAATATGGTGCCGATTTAAATATCCTCGAAGTCATTGCTCCCCTTCACCTACTCAACCAACTCCGTTAAACCTTTATGTTCTCAGTGCACGTAGAAGTTATGCTTGATAGATAGAAACCCTATCACAATATTGTAGGACAACCAGAAAGCATGTAATTTGTTTGGACACAGTGACTAATAAACAGTTGGCCGGATATTTTATACCCATGAAATGAATGACCAGGTCCACCTAAATGAATTCGTTTGAAACCACATTATCAGGATGTACGGTGTGTAAGCTTTATTGATGGCAATTTTGTAACAGTATTTCTATACTTACCATAGAAAGGTGATTTTGTGAGTATTGTTATTGTTTTAATGTTCGGAGTGGTCAAATTTATATTTGTCAACTAATTCATTAAACTTTGGATTACTTGATTTCCGGAATACTTACTAAACACGACAAGTCTTCACTATAATAGTTGCAGTGTGAGTGCCACCACCGCATCCTTCAATGACGATGTGAATCACAAAATTTAGATTTACATAATCGCACTAAAAATTAACGTGTTCGTAAGGTATATAGTCATGTAAAGTAAAAAGCCCTGAAGTTTTTCACTTTTAGGAGTCCTTCACCTTTATGAGTAATATGTTCATAAATGTTTTTTTCGCAACTAGGTTTATGGGTATTCATTCGTTAGACTTATACCCTGACACACTTCCGGATTGTTTAATGTCGTTTGTTGTGACAATTTATCATTCCGATGATAGCCCAAACCATGAAAATGTCGATTTGAACATGAGCCAAACCGAATTCATGTTTGGAGAAACCAAGCGCCTTCTTTTTTTGCCCCACATTTGGTCCAAAGGATTGGTTTCAGTGCAGTTTCATGTGTATTGATTCGTCCAACGTATATTTTTGTAATGAAAATATAGTTTAGAATAGTCAGCCATTAAGTTCTATCTTGTTTCATGGTTCAGAGTGCCGAGGGGCCAAATCTGCAGTATCACATTATGTCGGCTATCTATGTTAATCCACATGTTCTCGTAGGATACATTTACCTGTGGAAACGCTTAAAACTGTTGATTAAATGAGTTTTAAAGTGATGATTGTTAGTTAAGCCATCTGTGTCAAATTAAACCATCCTATTCTGTAAATCCAGGAGTAGCTCTGTAAAAGTAAGGTAACGTTTCTTCATTAGCTTCATTGTCTGGCTATTTTCAGGAGAATTAAACCATAATTTTATTTATGGACAGAAGGAAAGTGTACAGTAGAAGCCCTCATCGTATCAGCCACCAAAGTTTTTCAATGACGAAGGACGATTCATCGTAACTCGCGGACCGTTACCGTGCCATAAAAACGCAGTGAAGCAATCAAAGAAGTAAATCCAATGGGTTATCAATTCGACCTTAAGAATGCTCCACAATTTACAGATGAATGTTACACTTGTCTGCGTGGTAGGTAACATGCACGCTCAACGCTCTACCATGCTGTTAAAGAGCAGGCAACACATTTTGACGGCTCACAGGACACTTCAGTATGTATTGGCTTTAATTTGTCAAGTACGTGAGTTTTCTTTTTACTAGGCAAATTTCATCCTCATTTCACTTACTTACTGAGTAATCACAGTGAATAAAGAACGAAGAGTCATAGACATTCAACCTCAGTTTCAGAGATGGCGTGATGTCAACAACACACAAATAACTACAGTTGCAACCTTGACTAGGTGATACTTTTCCTGATAATTGTACCACCGTCCATACCATGAATGCTTTTCTTCAAGTAGACAAATATATTGCGAAACTGCTTGGATTGAACCTGGAAAACTGACCATAGATAACAACACACCTATAGAATTTTTGTCTTGCCCTTGTAAAACCCTCGCCAGAAGCTTACCGTCTTACTTAGGTCAATCTCCAATTTTAAATCTGTAGACCCCAATGTTTATTCCAACAATATTACCACTGTGAACTCTTGGTAATCGGTCAGCATAAAAAAAACTGGAATGTCGTAGGTTGCCGCCTTTTTATATGAAATAATAAACACATTGTTCCACTGAAGTTTGTAGACACGACTACAACAAACTATTGTTCCATAAATGTGTAGCCCAATTTCAAAACGCAACATCTGTACACGAAATATGGATGATCAACTTTCATCTGGAAAAAGCGTTTGGCATACCTTTATTTTCAGAAAAATAGTTTAAAGCTGGCTGGGTTTGTAATCCATTAGCATATTTTGATCAAACTATCGTACTGATTCGTGTATGTAACTGAACGGCCTATCAAGAAGAAAAGACCAGCATAATACTGTTTTATTTGTAGCCTAACAATTAGTTAAGCGATTGACTTCAGAATGCTGACCAGACTTAACGTCACTTAGTAAATAGTAGCCGGCTGAGTTCCACACAGCTATCGACGTAACAGCTATGCATAAATGACAAAACGGCATCCCGAACACGTTGAGGTCGTATCGTTGTTCTTCGGATAGAACATATACTGTTGGTGTTGCTTTCACACCGCTATCAGGATGACAGAAAAGTGAACGTCCACTCAACCGTCTCAACTAAGAAGTAAGTAGTCTGATGTGACTTTGTCTCCTTTGTCTTCCTCCAATTATTATTTTTGCTTCCGGTTTTCTTGCAGCTGCCCAGCCTTGCACCTGGTAACTCATCGAGCCAAGACCCAGACTTATTTCTCCGTAAATAAAGAAGGTAGGTTTTTGTACAAAACGATGGCAAGCTTGTATTAAGAGCCTTAGGGCATTTAGTCACTTATAATAAATGGGTTTCCTTTCTGCATTCCAAGGCGTTTGTGTCAACTAAACCCATATTCGCTCACTTTGGTTGTGTGCGACTTGCGAGCCTGGATTTAAAAGATTGGGACGGAGCACAGGTTGTCCTTGCAACTAAGCGCAGCGTATCTATGCGACCGCATCCCTGTTCCCTCAACGCTGACCAAAACTTATGATATAGAGTCATAATGACAGGCACTGCCACATCAGAGTACAGCTACAATGAGTGTTCACTCATTCGATAGGACTAGGGTGCCTGGCAATGCGGGCCCTCAAGAAGTGCTGTGTTTGCCTCCTCTACCTCCGCCTTAATGATGCAATATTTATATTGATATATCTATATCCCGGCAGCACCACCTAAATGTTTTTTGTATTGTAGTTGATCAGACTTTACACTTTTATGCAACCTCACTGATGAACGCTCTTCTGTTCAGAATGAACACAACTTGTTCTGTCATTCATTGTTTATGTGACATTTAAGAAGTGCTGACAATAAATTCATTGACTACTTGCCACAACATGACATGTCTGTTTGTTTATTTGCCCGATTCCGCAAATAGCCCTTTGGTATTCGCATCTGGATAAAGGGAACCTGCGTTGATTATAACCTAGGAAAGCCCGGCTGGTAATAAAACCATATGAACGCTATCTAACCTGGAATCACCATCCTGTTAGAAGATGTAACATACCGAAAAGTATGTTTCTGGAAACGACTGTCGGGCAGATTATTGTTTAAAATGCTCAAAGAGTTTTTATTTCGCCCTCCAGTCATGTGTGTTAATGCTTCAGGGAACAAGATTTGTCACGGCGCAGAGTTCAGTAACTCGAACCACCGAACAAATAGCCACACAAACAAGAATCCCGTATCCACGACAACAAATATTGTTTGCTTGAATTGAGGAAGAAACAGCATTGTAGTTAATTTATTTCTCGAATTAGACAAGACACTAGTATAGATTTCAGTTACAAATATAAGTTAGATCACAGTATACCCGAACAATTCCGGATGACAATTCAGAATCAATGAATAAACCCGCTGAGATCGGTTTGAAAAGACATACATGATGTTTCAGTCTATCAGAACTAATTCACTTTCAAATAACAAGTAGTATTTGTTGTGGCGTTTGCGTTTTTCATACGAGGCATTTAATATAATAATTACCATAGAGTAAAAGTCTATCGTGGATCGACTTGTATTTCTATAAGAGAATTGTTCTGTCAATTAGGCTAATGAAAAGTTAATCGGGAATTAATAATTGGAAAGTAAACCTAGGCTGAATGATTTAATTCGTTTTTACCGCAGTCCAAAAACTGATTAGCTATTGGTGATTTGGTGAATTGTAGATCGTTTGATCAACTGTAAACGTATCCCGATTGTTCAGTGCATTTAAATTTCTCATTTTATTCGGACCGGGACAAAATCGTTCAATTCAAGCTAAGCCCCATCTGTTACAGTCATTCATTTAAAAAACAGATTTGAAGTAAACATTTTTTTGGAAAATGTGTCAAGCTAGGCATGGATTTGGTACTAGTCCCCGAATGGAAAGTGCGGTGAAGCCAGCTGTCGAGTTTAAGACGAGCATTTTCAGTGTTTTTTCACAATTCTGTTTGACAATTTAGAATGAAAACCACTGACGGTACACTAACAACTCGTAAAAGAAAGGGAACACCAAACTATAAGAGTCTTTTGGAAGTATTACAAAAGTCAACCGTTGTTTGGGTAACAGCCACTGCTTACGGTTTGTATGACACTGGTGCAGCAATTGACATTTCAGCTGCTGAGTATTTTAAGACCCAATATCAGAGAGTACACTGCATTTGGGTAGGTAACTATTAATTTCTGCTAGCCCATACAATTTTCAGTCAAACAATGAAGGCCCGGTCTTGGATCTCACTTCATCACTGTCCAAAACGTTTTGACGGTGTATAAAACAACTATAGATTTTTTATCATTTCACGTCAGATTAAACAAGCAATGAAACAGAAAATTTATCATATATAGCAAGTGTTAGAACCAAAAATATTCCACTACTTCGTGAATTCATTCACATCAGTGTATTAGAACTTCCACGTTAAAATGCTGGACAGGACAGCAAGGACCTAATGGGCCTAACTAACACAAAGAATTAGCCATTCCTGATTAGCGCATTTCGTACTAGCTACATTGAGCAAACAAGCGGTGGGGGTTATTCGGAGTGTTGATCAATTTGCCAAGTCAAAATGGAGTAAACAGTCAAAGTTTAACAGGGATCTTCTGACCTGGTTCAATACGTGATAGTCCATCAAACTGACGGGGACCTATTGGCCTCCTGACAGGTAAATAGTTGCAATTTGTTGGGAATGTCTAAAGTTTCCATTTCTGATAAGCGTGTAGTGGATCTAAACACTGCATAAAATTCAGGTGTGAATACGAGATCAAATAGGGTGATGAATATGAAAACGATTGACTCATAATGGCTCGTTAAGGTGCGTTGGTCTAGAATTCCACTACACCGAATGTAGTATCCAATAGATAAAATCTGTCGTGTTGTTCCAAAGTAATCTTGGAGGCCACAACTGAGGCATTTTGGACGACAGATAAATGAGGAAATTTGCAGCAATAACCGGTTAATTCATTCAACATCCAACTATCCAAAATTCTGTTTACTGGCCACACGGAACGCAGAAAGAACGCAAGGCTCGCGATCCAAGAGGTGTGATTTGTAGTGTCCATAATTCACAGATATTCCATAATTCATTTTGTGTACATTTTTTATATATCGTTTCGTTACCTTCATCAGTACACTTGTTTGAAACCATCATCATCACTTCTGGAATTGAATCGTCAACACTAAAAAACCGGAGTTACCGCGCATCATCTCTGTCTTTTTCATTCGTGCCGATTTTTGAACTGGTAAAGTGATGGGACGACAAAATTTTAAAGCTCCGCGTGTTGGCTGATCTATCGACGCCCAACGTTCATTATCTCGCGTCGCTTGTGGAATTGTATATCGGTCGCCTAATGAATCTGCTCTCTGGCACTGTCTTTCTTCATTGTGGTGGTCTATTCAGTCTAACGGAGTTTGACTTATCAGTGAGTCGTTCCTATTCTACCGATACATCTTTCGTTTAATTTGTACGTCTACTTTTGAACCTATCCATCACCGTCACGCCTCTTCCTTGATACTACAATATTTTGGTCGTTATATCATTTGACTGATTAATTAATTACAGCATTTATTGATCGTTGATTAGTTTGATTAACTTGGTTTAAACGCCGGCTGTACACGTGAAGTTGAGGAAAGTGAAAAGTGTGAATAACAATGAGAATCATGAAATGGAAAATAGTGTGCAAAACGCTACAACAGTAAGGTTTGAGATAGTAATGAGATAGTAGTAATGTGATGGTTAACCAGCTTATGAAAATATTTTTATTATTTCTCTATCACATATAGCTGTCAGACGCGAATACACGAACATATATATAAATATGCGAATATATTTTCGAAACATTGAAAGCGTCTTGTTTGCTTCCCTGAACGACACAAAGTGAAGTACTGCCCACAAGTAGAATTATATGGATCGTATCAATCATGAAGGTCAGCCTCGAGAAAGACGTGGAACGAAAGTCATATCGGAAACAGAGATGTATATATCAGTAGAATGGTTTCTTATGCACCCGACGGTTAAGCTGCAATTTTTGGGATGGCCCTTGATAGTAGGATCGGGAACGAATTTGTTGACGATCAGTCGATACTTGGACAGTTCGGTGCGTAATTCACAAGGGACTGTGTCAACCAAATAAATGCAATTGCGAATCTGGAATTTCAACAACTGTTTGGCGATCGAATGATGGAGTGTTAAGCAAAGTTAATAAAAAAATTTTGATTGGTGAAACAACTTTTACCTCGTTCTGTACAATTCCCATGGGACGTTTATTAAAAGGGATGAGGACATGTGGCTCTCTTCCAGAATGCCGAGACTGTCATTATATTTGATTGTAGTTATTACATCTGACTCCGCGGTAAAACCCACGACAAGAAGGTGAACACGAAGTAACAACTATTGCAAGGATGGCTACTAAGTTCGCTAAATCATATGAAGTTCAATATAGCTGTCAGAAATTGTTGTCATGTGGCAATACGCCGTGTCATATTGAACTGGACAGTGTTTACTAGAGGGAAAATGAAAGAAAACTGTTACAACTGACGCCCTATTCACCGACAGTAAATCCGACCAGGGATTTCTGCAGTATGGTGAATGCAACGGTCAAAAGTTATTTGCAAGTGCAACAAGAAACGGCAGCAGGCGGATAGTGTCAGGATGTGCTGAGTCAGCAGAATTGGATAATGTGAACACCGGAAATGCTAAGCACATCTGTTAAGTGAGATCTCACTAGAGACCGTTATGGTACCGTGGTTGCTCATTCTCAACGAGACCGTATTCAGACAATGAACGGTGAAACTGTAAGATCCCAGCTTTAATCTCACAACTGTTTAGCGAGTGAAGATTATTGCGTTGAGAGCGAACATAATTCGCTTCATGCTTCTTGCGTAGTGGAAGCCGTTTACGGTGAAGCTGTATCGTCTTCGATCGTGTCTAAACAGCTCCCGATTTTTTTTAGTTGAATGCTCAAGATCGAATGAGCTAGCGGCATTTTTAGCGATATACAAAAAACATAAGTGAATGGACAATATTTGACAATTAAATTTCATTTTTTATTGATGAAACGGAAGTAGTAAACCTAGATGTTGACAAACTGAACGGCTGAAATTCGTGCGTAAATTTATCAACCGGGCGGTGAAACCGGTAGTTGTGTTTACCAACTGCGTAGCTAGTTTAGAATGGATTTTACGAGCAAGGCAATGATTCCGGAGAGCTTCTAAGCGGATCATATCAAATTGAACCACTTCATTGGCGCTACTACTCAGTCGACAGCGTGAATGGTGTGTGCATACATGAGGGTGCGTTCAGTCGATTACGAAAGCCGTGCGCTTTTTGTGTTGGGTATGGTCCAGCCAGTTGCTGTAAACTGATCCTGTTTAGGTGACTTACCGTTATACAATGTATCGCTGTAAATGAAATGTTTTTATCCCGCGATATATATTCTCCGTTATTGATAAACCGGACGAAGAAGCTCGGTAGTGCAAAGTTATTTCGTGTCCTATTCATGCTATTCAGTTCCCTTTATGCAACGTTTATGTGGACACATTTTTGTTAGGTGTTCCGGTGTAATGTTGAAGGTCAACTCCTCAAGTACATATATACCCTAAATTTCCAAAGAATAACTGTGACTGTATGAATGTCAAGCTTGATTGCATGAGCAGTAAATGCGTAATTCCCAAAGATTCACCAAAAACATCTGTGCGGTTTCGTGGTTATTACCATTCAATTGGACTCTTGTCGCATAGCCTACAACAAATATTGCAGTTGATGACATTTTAACACCTGGAGACAACTACCAGATTGGTCGTATAATTCAACTACATTTTGAACGTTATAGATGTATTGATAACGCCGCTTTTGAATGTGAAATTACAATTTTGTTTGAAATTTTGGAGCACGTTGCGCTTTTACACATTCTTCAGCGCCCGCATTGATCCACGAATCCCACTGAGTTTGAGAGAAATAGTGTAAATTTTCAGGTTGAATATCACCCACAATTGATCGCAGCTGTCGCATCCCCGTAGACATTCCAGTCGGCCCATTTCGAAAAGCAGAAGCACTAGACTCGAGTTTCGCTCTCATTAGAGCTCATCAGTAGTGCATATCATCGCCACTGCCGGGACTTGAACCACGGACAGTAACTGTGTCTCCATTTCGAGACGATCGGGCAACCTGATCATTACTCACAAGCGA
>JTDE01000647.1:48188-64915 GCA_014338405.1 Paragonimus skrjabini miyazakii
TCAACCATTTTCTCTTGTGAGTAATGGTTAGGTTGCCCGATCTCCTCGAGAGGAGACACAGTTACCGTCTGTTAACTCCAATCGATGACCCCTCGACTAGGAATTCTCTCCAAGTTGAAATCACAGAAATCATTGACTTGTTGAGCGGTATTTGATTACTGATGAGTAGTAGGGGATTTTGATTTTCATATAGATTGAACATCACCCACAATTCGGTCGTGCCTAACGTGAGGTCAATGGCGCAGTGGTAAACACGGTTGCCTCATGAACAGCATGTCCGTGGTTCAAGTCCCGTCTATGGCGATGATATGCACTACTGACGAGCTCTAATGAGAGCGAAACTCGAGTCTAGTGCTTCTTTTCGAAAGGGGCCTACTGGAAAGTCTAGGCGGATGCGACAGCTGCGATCAATTGTGGGTGATGTTCAACTTAAAAATTAACCAAATCCCCGACTACTCATCATAAATAGTGTAGTTCACTTGCAAACGAGCAACATACACCGTCAAATTTGACTGCCTACGGTTCTTCAGAGTGTGGCCGATAAACACTATACCATTAACAGGATGTATATCAGTTATCATACCACTCACAAGATGATGTACACCGCTGAACATTATCAGTAAAGGCAAAATTCGGATTTCATGCCTCTTGCTGGAAGAGACCAAATCAAAAATTCACCGGAAAATGAAACCTGCAATCAGCTGTAAATATTGTTCTCTAGATTTCACTTGGAAACTCTCGGCTTTTCATTGGTACTCAGTGACCTGAACTGTATTTATTTCGGCCTATATGGAGTGTAATTCAAGCCCCGGGATGCACTCCAAGCTTTATGAATATTTTACCTAATCTATTTCTTTCGCATAACCTTTACGCCGTTTCGCTAGACTCGCTTGGTAATCTGCTTATGGGTTTACCTGGAAGAGCTCTATTTCGAATTCTACAGTCGAATTCTTGTTCGATTCACATCGCATAAACAGACATTCGAAGGACTAACGTCTAGTTTCAAAAGGCAGTCATTCGTTTCAACTAAACGACGAAGTCGTTAGGTCTAGCCGCCTTGATGTTGTATGGTTGAATATAGACGTAGCTATTTTTATTGATTAGATCCATCCCCTCCCCCATTTTTCTTTTCTCTTCCTAAACAAGGTTTCTTTCTTCTTCGTGGTTGTGTGGCATTCAAGCATCAGTGTGAACCAATGATGCATTACTGTCTATGATGATCATGATGATCTACTATCCATTCAGCCAGCTAGACTAAAGCGCGTCGAAACCGTAAGCAGCATTGACATTCAACTTGTACACACCCCAATCAAATGAACTCTCGCAGTCCATTGCAGATTGATCGTTTGCATCAACTATGGTCTATTCTGTCGTGTACTGAAAGGACTGTTTCAGCGGCGAAGAGGTTACAGGATGCAAGAAAGTAATTTTACCTCTCCAGTTTTGACGGTCCTTACCGGTGTATGCTATCACTTATTAATGAGGTATATTTCTGATTCTTCAATGATGCATATAAAAACAATTCTGAGGCCAGTAAACGTGTCCTACCAGGGCGGAGGACATAAAACATCTTCATGTTTGTCTCCATGTTTGTTCCTACAAGTTTTATAAACGATCAGGACAAAGTTAGGAAGTTTGTTGTGAGCACTGAAGTTCATGCAAGTCTGCTTCCTTAGTCTGTTCAGACCAACATGGGTAAACCACCCATACACTGAGCAGTTTTTACTCATGACATCATAGAATGGCTTGAGTTCTGAGGTAAGAAATGAAAGTTTGCATACAGCTACACAATTTACCAAAAGTGAGTTAGGTTCATCCCCGGAAATCATTAGCCTGATGGCTTAGACCGTCAGAAGCGTTCGTAGCTGAATGCTACCTTGTTTATTTGTCTGTGAAGTTATCGACAATAATAGAGCGAGCCATCCAAAAAACATTTATATGGATGCAGCTTTAGGCTAACCTTCGAAGCAATCGTTTGTTTGAAATATGTAACAAGATTTCTGCTGCATGCTTGAGTCAAAGCACGCCTTTCTTTCTTGGAATAATGCGCCTTAAATGCTTCTATGTTCACGAAGTTTGTGCCAGTTTGCGTCATTTTTATGCACTCATAAAGTTGCTGAACTACGCAAATAAAATTACATAAGAGATTGTAAGAAGACATGGACAACCATGAGTTCGCGCGTATGGCTTCGATGTAAACATTTTCCATTGATTCGGTGAAGTATTTTAGAAATTGTGAGGCTTTCCAGTGTTTATGCTCACACCGACTAGCTGTGCTCTCGGTCTAATCCACAGAGTATGAGTAGATTCGAATTGTCGTTTCCGTGTGACAACCTAATAAATTGCAAAAGAGATCCAGCAATCATTTAAACAAAGACAACAAACGTTTCGGAAATAGAAGGTTCAACTTATTACCCATGGTAAAGATGGATACGGTTTAGGGCGAACACCATTGGATACTCCCACGGAAAAATCTAGCTCAAATAAATAAGCTCAGTTTTATCAGGAAAATCACCACTTCCGGCTTTCGCCTGACCATCCGTACAAAAGCAAGACCAATGATGTTTTTTGCCTGAACTATTGAAAAATGCTAACATTCAAAAGCAATGTTGTTCTATGTAGAATATATGAACAATTACCCATGCGCATTGGTCTGATTGGCCTGCTTCGAACCGTGCCTAATTCGTTGCTGACCAACATGTAGGCGACCATGTTGGAGAGCATATTGTATATTGTGGCTATCCATAGTCGTGTTCTGTCCGAATCCCGCGGAGTCATACCGTCTGCTTCCATGCGAATGCCTGAATTCTGACTAGGTGACCGAATCGCTAATTGCGCATACGGATGGCCCAGATTGGTGTTGTTGTTATTATCATAGGTGGCACTGGCGCGTAAATTGTGAGGCGTCTGTACCGGTTTATCAATCGATCTCCTGATTATTGGTAAGTGGATGTGCTGCTCAGGATTATCTGCATAGGCTGCGGCTACTGTGACCGTTGCATTTTCGGGGAAAACGACAGCTTCCGCAGTAAACTCAGCAATGTGATGAATATGCAACGAATATTCGGACATATAGAAGACGATGGATGGTGGCTCTTTCACAAAAGTTGGTAATCCTGAAATAACGGAAAGGTGACAATTTTGAGTAAAATATTCCATTCGAATAGAAACGATAAATTAAATTTTTAACTTGTATTTTGAAGTAGCCAATTAATTCATCTGAGTCATTCTTTGTCTTATTGCTGACAAGAAGGAAGTTTAATCTAAAGGGTATCAGTCTAGTAAAAGTGTACACATTGAAGGAGTTCATGCTGCCAGCGAACCTACTATGGTCGCCTCCTGTTGTTGTCAGCCTACTATTAATAACTTCTATGATACAAACTGCAGAAACTAACAAGAGGCGAACGGAAACTTTATGTACAAACTATCTCCCGCTCGACTTTAGGCTTTTTTAATTTCAGTCTGCAGATCATTTATTCAAAATACCACGAAAGTACCTCTCCAGAGGTTTACCTGTGATCAAGGCGAATGGTACCAGTGGTCCTGGCCAAAGCGATCCGGAATCAAGCAAGATAATGTCAATATATTTATTTGAGTGAACGCCACACCAAGATTTTCAGTACCACACTAAAACTGGCATATTATATCACAGTTTTAATCTTGGTCTTACAAACAACTGGACTGACTTTACTCTCGGTGAGTTTTTCAGTAATCGTTGCACAGAAGAATCGTTAATAACTTATGTCAAGTTGCATATAAGATATATCTATCTATTGAAACCGATCAGATGATTCGGCTGGAGGACAATATTATTCATTTGACCATCCTGTCAGACCCAGTTGATCAAACACAATCAGCATCACTGCCCTGGCGTTGATGCCGCTTTTCATTTATTGGTCACGATGTCCTCCACATTTTTCTGCAATCCACTGTTTCATACATACAAGTATCTAACGTACTCGAAACTCCAGCGTCCTCCAACTTGATCTAGGACTATAATTCAAGATCGATAACGATTCTGAAATGTCACCATAAAATTGGAAAGCGGTTATGTATTTATGGCGCTAGTGGCCTTAAAGAGCACTTTGTTTTATGTGCTCACGGTACTGGTGGGCAGCCTAAACACAGACAAGTTCATTTAAGTCAACCTAGACAGAAACGCATCAAAATATATGTAGCAGTAGTTTTGTTGCCACACCGCGTTAACTGACTAAAATCTTCGGTTGTGAACTAAAAGCAGCTTGAACAAATACGTTTGCTGAGACCATTGGTTTCTATCAAAAACTGGAACATAGCAACGAGAAAATAGAACCAAGTAGGCGATAACATTTCGTATTATGATTTCCGAAAAGAATTACAAAAACCGATAGTATATAAGGCATTGGGCTAAGTTGAAATATGAACAAACAAATGAACGGATAACAAGTTGTGGTTGATGAGACTGGTGAAGATTGAATGTTTACCTATATGCATTTGCTGCTATACATAGAACGCCGGCTTGAGATGATTAATCGGAACCATTCCAACAAAATTCAAGAATCGTGAAAAACTACGTGGCGAGATGTTTGTGTGAGTATATAATGAATTTGGTAGGTCGCAAATTCGTTTTAGGAAGCACTTTTCTAGCATAGAGTTTAGGCAACTACTGTTCGTGTGGGTGGCAAATATGGGGATATTGAACACAAACGAATACGTTTGTGTAAACTGACACCACGATCTTTCTCTCCACTGATCTTTGGCAACAGTACCTTACGAAGAAGTTTAATGATTAAAACTCCTCTCTCGTCACAGGTTGATTTAAGCAGTGCGATCTGGTTATTTTCATTTTAAAGCAAAGTACTGTTTAGTTTGAATGACCGCTCACTGTAGACTTGCAACATTTCAACCGTCGTAACGCTGCCTGTAACTGACCGTTACTAACCGTCTATCACTGAATTGCATTGTATATCTTTTACTGTGCAGTAATGTTATAAACACATTCAGATCGCCAGTCAATTAAATGTAGCAGGTTCAAACACTATTTTGACTAATATCCACTTCAGTTCCATTAATATGGAGTGTGTTAAGTGAATATACTGAACATCCCAGGTTTGCTTCCGAAACACAGACCTCAATCTTGATCTGTCGTCCATGACACTGATAACAATGACTACAAATGTTCATTGTTACCTCGGTTCTTGGTTTCTTGCGGTCAACAACTTCGTGTCCGTTCATTGAACCGTGTAGTTGATTGTTTGTATAGATTACGATGCTACGAGAGTATAATACACCCAACGTTCGCTAAACAAGTTAACTAAAATGTCCTTGAGTTATCGATTTTCCGTTACTTGAATGATGGGAGTAGTAAGCATTAGTCTTAAAGATAAATTGCAAAGACTGAAACATTTTTTCGTTGTACTCAACAGCAGGCCATTTTCGGAGTTTGCGTACGTTTTATTTTTCTAAAATTGTGGGAAGAAAACAAATGGTCGAACATTGGTTGCGCTGAACGATCCTATATCCTTTCAATAGAATACATCAGAAGCCGGAGTACATATAATGTTTAATATAGGCATCTATTGCGTGCAATGAACATTGTGCAACTCATAAGATTCTCAATGCCGGATATGGCCCATTAATTGAGACTTTGTTCCCCTGCTGCCAACTGTCATTTTGAGCAGCGCATGCACCGATTTGTGTGTGAAAGAGGTAAGTCATGCGCAAACATCGATCAGGACGGAGTGAAAAGCAACAAAGTATGATGATCATGCTTAGCATGAATTATGCAAACTGTCTATTGTTTGAGTGGAACTGTCTGATTACAGCTTATTTCCTGGTCTAATAAAATGGATACTCAACGATAACCCTTTGCATTTCATTAACCCGCTGATGGACGAATGTGTGCTGGTGTGGTTATTGATTACATTTTGTCATTTCTTGTTGCATACGTTATGAAATTGATACAACGATCAAAAAGAACCCTGACCAGAGTGCTACTGGGTTAATTTCCTATCATGGTTTGCGCACTCCCAAAACTGTACCGATAATAACTAGCAATATCGATTGTAGCACAACGTCCGTAGACAACACGAAGTTAGTACCGTAACGCGCTATTTATTCAAACTCTTGTTCGATTAACCAGAAATAGCCCGTGTGTTTTCAGCTAAATTAAAATAGTGAATATGTTAGACCAGAAATTTTTTTGTCGCGTATTTACGTTTGAAACTTAAACTCTGCTTGTAATATCTGGCTCTGTGACCAGGTATCAAGCTATCTGCGGTTTGTACGCTACAACAGGCAAACAGTCATGTTCATACAAAACGTTATTCTTTGATACTATCTACGTTCATCTAGTTCAATCTTGGCAAACTGTGCGGTAAGTACCATCTCACAAATAATAACACATTAAAAGCATGTACGTTACGCTGGTCGTCATTCAAACAGGTGCTTTGTACACCTTATAAAGTTTGGAATGTATCGTTTCTTTGATGGGTAATGGAACAAACTTGTTCAGTATGAGGCAGGCTGGTCCTTCAAAATCCGGGTCCTACATGGGTTCAACCGATTGACAGGAACCGCATGTCTCTGTGTGACACAACTCTATTTACTAAGCTACAAAGTCACGCTGTCGGTCCTTTGAGTTTACTGATAATTTTCAAAATCTTCCTGTAAGTAAAAACAAATTTCCTCGTCTCCTTGGTTCCAAGTGATGTAAGGAAAATCTTTCCTATTTTACAGTGAAGAACTAAAAGCCCAGTTGCATTTTCACAGGTAGCTTATGAAGCTGATGTAAACTTCCATTTGTCTGCACTGGTTGTGATGTTAAACCGCCGATTTTCTAAGGCTTCCTTCCGAAGATTAGAAGTTCCCATCGATGTTCAATTATATGCATCCCTGTTTATGCCTTCGAATTTTCGAAGTTCCTCTGTAATATGTTTGTTAGCTTAATATCAATTTTCCCTGAACCAGTAACAGTTTGCGATAACCCCAATGGTTTCTACGACATTATTCAGGATTATCAGGCTGAACCAAAAGCAATGGATTGCAACAACGTGGGAGGATAAGAGACTGAAAGTATTGCATACCAAAACAGTGATATGGCGTCAAGTGACAGACTTCCTCAGACTTTTGAATAAAAGAGGTTTACTGCAGACAACTGAAACACGGCAGTATCGCCCGATATGCGGTGGAGACTTTGGTTGATGTCCAATGAACCTCATTCCTATTGGATTGTAGGTTCCACACTTCAATGGATTAATCAGCCATATTCTTCAACAAGAAACACCAAATTCAGGTTTTTCTCCTGTTACAGTTTCCCAACAGCTCATCTCTGTATCATATCGGGACGGTCAACTCGGATCAGTGCTCATTTATAACAATTCGGGCATGCCCAAATTATGACAGGCAACACAGTGATAAACATGGTTGAATCGTGAAAACATGAACGGCAGTTCGAACCATAGTCGTAACAAAGATGTACAAGAGCAAAATTCATTGGAAGGATATAACTGCGATTAATGTTGCATGGTTTCATTTTCCAACTAATGTTTAGATAACAGTATGCTTGGTCTAATTTACTAGTTGACTGATTTTGAGTAGAAATGACGATCAAATTTAAAATTTGGGCAAACAGCCACAAATGTACGTAATAATGCGCTATTGCCGACGAACCCGGCAACGAAAAGAGTCCTAAAACAGGGATGCAAAAAGAGCCTACACCGACTCACCAGAACACTATTGAGATACGCAATACTTTGAGACAATTCTTCTTCAATATATAAATCTTTCGAGTTAGATTTCCATAATTTGCCATACAAGACTAATCAGTAACCCAGGCTGGTTGGACCAAACCCAAGTTCGTGAAATAACTAAGGCAACCAAACTGCATTAGTCTGTTCATGGGTGATAGCTTAAAGCTGATCGGCTGAATTACTCGGGCACACTCATAGCCACTTCTATATACTAAACTACCGCGAACCAAACGTCCATCTACTGAGCGATGGGTTGAGTGAATAACGCTCTTTGGACAACATATCTTGCGAGTGCAGTAATGAGTGCTTAACATTCGCTACAAACGTGAAATGTACTAATCAACCGTTTTCCCTAGATTCAAAGCGTCCATTGAACAATGTCTTTCTTTTGTATGACAATTCCAACTATCCGACACACCTGCGTCTTCGAACAATTGTAAAATAAACTTTCACCTTCGAACACAGACAAGGCCATCAGACGACCATTATTTTGCCACTCACTTAAATATCTTACAGTTAAAATTTCGTGAAAGCTGTGCCAGCAGCTTAGAGCAATTCTTGTGATTGACTAGAAGGGTAACACGGCAAGTTGTAAGTCATTGCCATCCAAACATAATTGCCTGTATTTAATCACCTTTACTGCGCACACAGCAGTTTAGCTACCCGTTCTCGCGTCTTGGCTTCGCAACAATTTATCGATTAGCAGGTAACTAGCGTGTTTGATATATGTGGACTCATCAGACTACGGATGAGCCGATATACGACATTGACGCCGCCAGACTTGCAGTTTTGGTGGTTTATTTTTGTTGGGACACTTTTCTGGCATATGCAACGTGACGTTTCTCACGAAACTCTTACCACCTGTTCATATTAAGTCATAATTTGAACCCATACCAGTAAACTTCGTGATTGATATTTTTAACTCGAATGATACAGGAATGTGAAAATTTTTAATTTTCGATGGTTATGAACTTCATTTAAGAGAGGCTTGTCATTAGGTGGCGTATATTCTCCAAGATGATAGGATGTCACACTGGCAGCTCAGAATCGTGTCTAATATATCTCACCTCCGGGTTTGGCTTCCTAGCTCAGCCGAGTGAAATACCATTGGGTGTGCGAGGTCGTACCGTTTTTGTTCGTAGTTTAAGTTCAATCGAAAGTCAGTATCGTCACAATCAGAAACTACCGACAAACAAAATAAAATTGAGAGATTAGGTGTTTTTCAGCCACAAGTACATTCTTGCCCACATTCAATGTATTTTATAACAATGAAAAACCACCCCTCACAAAGTCTCCAGCAGAACACGGCGAGTGATTAAAATCCATTCAATTATTGGATATTCACGGGAGTCTTCGGAGTAAGGTTCTTCCCGCTGTTTGCAGTGGTATATATGTATCAATGAAAGAATTCGTAGTAAAACAGGATGTCCTAGAAAAGTCGATCATCTTTCACTTTGATAACAACGATTAAGCTTCTAGTGTGCAGAAAAACCTACTGAAAGCATTCAGACGTTTTTGCAACCCGAAGGTGACATTTACCTTAATCGCTTGCAACAAAATTTGGTTTACCACATCTTGTTTGTGCGCCGGTTTTCTCGCCAAGTCAGTTTATACATCTACTGAATATTCCAGTTTTTTACTTGTTAATACAAACAGCGATAATAACAATTACATTTCAATGATTTATTGTTCAGCTACTTAATTTAATTTTGTTCCCTCCGTTGCTCAAAATGGTTCCTAGGTGAACTCTGTTTTTTGAAAACACTAGCTATATTTCATGTCATCGCACCAATCTAATTCGCTGGACACCTGAGAAAATATTTCATTATCTTTTCCGTACATTCAACCCTCCAATTTAGGTGGTCCGTACCTTACATCGTTGGTTGAGTGTACTGATTCTCAGGAAGATTTTCTTACATTTTCAGCAACGTTTTGGTTATTGTTCAATGTTACAATTTTGTGTCATACGGTAACGGTGAACCGTCGTTGAAACTTGACTTTGAGTACACTTTCGCTTGTCGATCTCAAGTTTCAAGGCTTACATATGATAATTAAAATATGCACACAATGAACATAACTTAGCCAAATATGTTGATGTTAAATATTTTCCTTAGCCACTGCGTCCGTTGGTTACATACCTCTCAGCCAGACAGAAATTGTGGTATTCTTTTCAACCTACCTTATGTTAATTCGAACTCATGAACAAACGTAATTTTGTTGTGTATTCCGTAAAATTTTGCTTTGTAACTTGAGTAAGCCTATTACGGTTTTCCATGCCCTTCCACATCAATGTTATGCATTGTGATAACATTAGAAACCGATAGACTGTAACTTAGGTTTACATTCCCGTCACGTTGTAGTTAATTCACGTGGTTTTTTCATGAACATATCGCATTTTGACCTGAATAACTAGTTATCTGATAAGTGATGAACATCAAATTTGAAGCAGCCTCTAAATCGTTAGTAGATACAGGTGTGCCTTAAAATACAAGTTGTCCTCTCAACCACACTTCACTGAGTGCTAATTTATAGTTAAATTGTGTAGTTTGCTGACAGTTTATGATACTGTTCAAAAAAAAGCAAAACAATATCTTATGCGTGTTAGTGATACTTTGTAAGTGCTGAGAAATGACGCCTTATGTTTCCATGCTCGTTTTTGTATTAGCATGAAGAAATTGTGGTTAAAACTGTTGTTCTTGGCTGGCCAGTGCGTTTCAATCTGATGATGTCATTGTTTGTTTAAATACTATATACGAGCCCATTAGATTATTTGCCGTTTTTCGTTATGCTCGGTTTATTCACACTGAAGTAGCAGTGAAGTGGTCACCAAAACTTTAATTCTCATTACTTGGAACACAATAGACCTAGGAATTAAAGATGCAGCTGTATTGGACTTACTTGAATGGCAAGACGATTGAAAGTGATTTGCCGTCAGTGTAATCCACGGAAACTAACTGGTTCCTATCTCCAAAATAACCCTACCCAAGGTTGAACAGAAAAGGTAATCACATACATCTGGTTTCATCACGAACTTCAGTAGATTCACAAACTCAGACAATGCTTTCCTCAAGTGATTCGTCTGTCCCTCATCAATATGGACTACCTGAAAACGATCCCAACGAAATTTCTGTATGGATTTGTTGTGACAAATCTTCTGTCATACTGTTTTCAAAAAAGACCGTGACGTTGCAAAACCGTTGAATTCTTTGGTTTAGTTGAGATTGGAGGGTTGTTACACAATAACACATTAATAGTTTCCCGCTCTGACGATCGGCTTTATGTGGACCAACCAGTACTCTCTAACTCTCATCATTTTAATTAACTGCTCATCCAGGAACTCTCATAAATAACATTCACGCTAAGCAGAGGTTTGCTGTATCATGGCGCAATTCGTTTGTTATCTTATGGCGTCGACGACTTTCAAACACCAGGCAGCTAGGTTTCTGACGTTAGTCTTGGAATTCCAGTAACTGCCGTTAACATCCGACGCTCAGCTGATTTGGATTCAGTCCTCAACTAAGTCACCGCTTTTGTTAACACGAATTGGCCTACGTTTTTTCTCGTTGGTCATCCCAGTCAGGTTAATCGTAGACATAAGTCTCTGACGATGATTCACTCGTGCATGATGCTCATGAACCACGTCTTCCTCTCAGCTGCTCTCTGACCCGATGGCTAAAGGCAATTTCATTCTAGCCATTCTAACACCAATAACGTGCAACCCATGTCTTGTGGATACGCATATTGGTCACGGCCAACTAGAAGATTTTATGAGGCGATGCTGCAGTTGTCAGCAGACTGCCAAACTAAAGGCTTAGTAGTATTACGTACCTTGGAAGTCACCAAGGGTCCAGTAATCGTATCAACATACTGAAGGCTTTTGCCATCGTTCCCACCTGCGATATATGCAGTCTGCGTCACACTATTCTTAGTCCGACGGCTGGGCTAAACGTTTTGGGAACACTTTCAAGACGGTGTTGTCCAACTTTGCGAGCAAGGAACTACGTACCTAATTCTACGGGATTTTTCCCACTTTAATGCACAACTCCAATCTCTGCATTTCCAAGTGGCCGGTCGTCAACCGAGACTTTCAGGGATTGCAAGCTTCGCACAGTCCATCAGACATTCATTCCTGAATGTGGGCCAGTAGAACTATTCAGCTAACCGAACTCCGAAAACCGTTTCGCCACTGCAGCAGCCTTTTGCTCTGTTGAGTATCGTGCTTGTCACAGCAGGTGGACGAACGCGACCATCAGTATTCGTTATGGAAGGGCGCTGTATCACTTCCCTGTAAGCGGCAGTATATGGAGACGTCATAGAACTCAGTTGTATCCATAACACTTGAGCACAATGTGAGTAGGCAAAGATCACTCACCTCCGTTGAATATATTGTCGGATAGGTTCGCCAGTCCGCATGCAGCCACTGTGACACTACCGTTATCAGATGCCGAGATCACCACCAACTTGCTGTCTACACGCTGGACTGACCACACCAGACACTCACTTCGCCCTATACAGCTGAACCTTCTGGGAAAATGCTATTGGTTAGTGAAATCTCAGATGAGTGGAGTTGGTGAAAGTTTATTCTGCTTTCAGAATTTACTTGAAAAGTATTTTGTGATTTTGAATTGCATCTTCTCGCGCGATAACGTGCCAAAACTGAATGTATACGCATGTTTCTCCTCAGTCTGTGTTTGGTCCATTCCGATTTAACTGCATCAATTTAGGTGGGATTCTTTAAAGTCAGATAAAGTCTATATACATGCAGAGGCTTGTCTACTATGCTACAATTGGTTTAGGAGTAAATATGTTCCAAGCTGAAGGTCAAGGTTTTCGGTTTTCATCTGGGATTTGATGTATCCTTACATGCCGCACGACGCGTTCGTGAAGTGTATATCGTGTATTTCTGTGTCAACCTCAACTAGTTCTCGTTGATCATGAGAGTTAAGATGAAACTTAGTCTTCAGATTACGAAGAAGATTCTTCTAATCGGTCACCTTGTGTGACCGTTCAACAGTCTCTCTAAATGGGTGTTTTCTATTCATTTCGCTTCATATTTTGAATGGGAAAGTGCCGTGGTTGACCATGTTACATCCACTGCAGTAAGCCAAAATGTTTAAGGCTGTTGCACCCTAAGTCCAGCACTGAGAATCTAAGATTCCCTACGTGATTGCCTGACTGCATCGTGACTCGTCCACACCGGTATCTCGTTAGAGCTCATCCTAAAAAGAAGTCGTATCTTGCAGCGTGTAACTGGGTTTCCAAGTTTCTAAACAGAACCCTTCTTTCTGTGACCACGACATTTTTGAAACTGTGGCATATGAGACTGTTGCCTCTAACGAAAAAGCATATAGTAAAATGAGAACACGGGAAACGAGATAATGTAGTATCTTTTTTGTTGTAGTCTCCAGAAGAGCTAAGCGGATTCAGTAGTCTGATTTACATAAATTCAAACATTGCTATTTCAACCACGAATCGTATCGTCCGTGTTCCTGATGGTATTACTCTTCCGTTTCAAGTGCTCCGCCTGTGATGTCCAGTGAGGTGTGTATCGAGACAGCAGTGTGGAGTGGATTGACAATCGATTATCTGACAAATAATCTACATTCAGCCTAGATCATCTGGTTGATTCACGAGCGAGAGTGATTATGGAATAGACAATCAGGCACTTCCCGTTTAGATTTAAAACCGAGACCCCATTGCAACAAATGGAAGCTGGACCTTGTGGGTACTAGAGTTTATAGTTCATAACATGTCCATTTGTGATTACCAATCGCAACGATTTGCGTAGTACGAGCGTTGGTTGCTTTGGCGTGAGAAAGGTGCTATACCACCTGTTCGAAGGTGAGCCGCCTTGTTTTCAGGTCTGGTCTGGAACGGCTGAGTGTCGTCAACCGTCCACGATCCATGCACGTTGAACGCTGAGAACCAAACGTTCGTGCAGAGGGAGTGTTCTCATGAACGATACTTCCAAACTGGGAAACATAAAAGGATTTATATTTTATGTACCACTGGCCGTCTTAATCGCAAGGTATACCCATAAATCTTGACAAACTGAAGATAAATTATCGTACTGAATACCAATCCCACGAAAACAGAGTGATCAGGCTTGACTCTCTTCTATTTTGGGTGATCGAAATTCTTTTCGGAACCACGAACTCATTATGATTTTCCCAATGTACTCAGCATAGTCCTCTGATCAATTCTAAAAATCTTGGTCTATGTTAAAGATGCTTTGGAGCAGGCAGTCCGAACAGCGCGTCAGGATTATCGCTTGAACGCAACAAATCATTCAATGATTGAATACAAAGCTTTGGTGACAGAACATTAAAAAGCTGTACACAGTCAGAACTGACCGACAAGCATTCGGGTGATTAAGACCGCGTAGGTGAATCATGTGATCAAGGCATGCGAGTAACCGTCTTTGTAGAAGCGTTTCTCCATTATATCAGATGAGTATGTGTTCATTGACCCTATAAACTAACAGACGATTGTCCTAGCAATCAAGTAAGCTGTGGTTTCATTGAATAAAAGTTTACAATGAAGGGTGATACACTTCCAATCAAACAACGCAACAAGGCTTGTCAAGTGATGCTTGACATTAAAAACTGATCACCAGCAGTTCACGTAATCCAATTGTTTGGCAGATTGCAAGTATGAACAATTTGAGCTTCGTGAGTTTACACGGTGCTGTAGGTTAACGCCAACAACCCACAAAATTGGAAATCGATTAATAAAGGGTACTTTATAAAAGTGCTTCATCTTGATGGTAACATAAAACACAGTCTTGAGTGTAAGTGGAAGAGCTTTTAGTTAATTAAATCGGCCGATATGTTTCCGTGTTGATAAGTTCACGTCTTGTATCTTGAGTATTCCTCTCTCATATTTCTCCTATGAAACACTATCAGACTATCACCCTTTAATATCTTCCCGTCACCTATGAAGGGTTAAATGATACCAGTCAGTGTGAGTAGAATAATGCTACTTCTGCTACACCTCTGGGTCGTAGCGCATGACAACTACAGAAGCGGCGTTAGTTTTTCATACAGTAATTGCCTTCAGCCTGTGAGAGACAACTGAATGATTCCAGAGTTCAACTTGTTCAGCCCATTCTCTTCTGAGGCATCGGCCAACACATATAGAAAATCAACGGGACGGATACAGTCAGGTCTAAAACTGACAAACGCGTAGTCGTTCCACTGTAGTCGAGTGCAGCACAAACTACTTCAGAGTCTGAATGGATATTTACGTTGATGTTTTTCATAGAAGCCATTTGGAGTACATTACAAAACTGTTCATGATTAAGGTAACCCAGAGCCGTAGGGTTAGTCTCATTACGAACATCCAATTCATTTTAAATGAAGTGGAGATTAACGTTTCATAGACTTTAGTTGAATCATGCACTTTGATACTGAGAATCATATTAAGCAACCTGGCTATTCTCTTTGCAACCATTCAGTGTGCCATGCAAGCACTTGAAAGTAATCTACTTTTGGTACACCGTTCCAAACCATATATCTCAAGAACCAAGAACCTGCCTATAACTACATGTTGGACTGAATCCCTGTGGTCATGATTCAAACTCACCTGAGAATCTAGGAGGTAGCATCACTCCGAATCTGCTTTTGGAGTTGCAACTAAATGAAAGTGAGACATGTCTAAAAGCAAGCTTTGGATGGTCAGACTTGTACCCACACATGAGAAATGTGTTGAAGCGGGCTCGTCAGATATCGAAACAAAACTGTAGACGTATGCCCAAACATCTTATGGGGTGGTTTACATACCGAGTTGAGAATGCAAACTTTTTGCAGCCACCTCTTCCTGTTGTCTCATTAACTCACTAAGAATAAGCAATGGTATATATCGAATAAGGCTGGTCATGTGAAAATGATGGGCACTGCTCACCAGCACTATCAATGAAACACTAAGCAGTCATCGAGGTTGGTTTCCGATCATGCGAATCTAGTTATCTAGCGAATAATTGTTGAACTTAATTGTACGCCACGTTGTTTCATTTATAAAACTAATCCGACACACAAAAGTGAAACAATCCTGTTGTGTTCGTTTTACGACAGTGGTAATCGTTCTGTAAAACCTTCGGAAATGTCTGTTATATTTCTGCAAAATTTGTGAAGCAAATAGTTTAGAAATGAACATCAATAAATGTGTTCTATTTTCACATACGAAACAATAACTGTTTTCATCATCAAACAGCTTATGTCATAAAAGTGTAACAGTAGCAAATAGCTTACAATTACATCTACGTTGTCGTGCATGATAGAGACTGCAAAAATACAAATAACATTACTTCCGTTGTGAAGAACCTTCAGAGCTGCATGCTTGACTTATAATAAATGCTACAAAATGTTTTTATCACTTAGCCACTTCAACTAGACGACAGATGAAACTGAAAAATTTCTTCCTATCAGTCAACTCTAATTTTCAATCATACACTGGTTGGAAGGTAACGGACTAACTCATACGGGGTACATCAGTACCATCCCTGTTTTCATCAGTGCTAACAAAACTGGTGGGTGGTTCAAGTGAAAATTCGATTCGAAATACCAACCCATAGGCTGAATGTACCCTAAATAATGCATAACGTCAAGAACAGTACATCAAGGAAAACAAAGCCGATTTAGACTATTTTTTCTAAGTTGCACTTGGCAAAATCGGACAACCCTCAAGGAACCGGCGTCACTTCTGATCAACGGACTATAACATATTAGTTTTATTTTTGTGGGTTTAATGCCGGTTAGTTAATTTTCAGACTTAAGTCGATTTTGTCACATGCAATAATCCGTTGTGTTGTTCAAGGTACTGTGAGGCGCCTATCGACTGATTATGTACACAATGAAGGATTCATGTTGTCACATTATTTGAGGACAGAATCCCACACAACTTTTAAAACCGTTTCATAATTCTCTGCAAACCGAAAGCGATTCCCAGTCTGTTTTAGTAAAAATCAATAGTTAGGCAAACGCACATCACAAAACAAAA
>JTDE01000647.1:73878-100801 GCA_014338405.1 Paragonimus skrjabini miyazakii
CTGGCAACAAAACGATAAAACTTACCGTCGTGTTGAAAATGAGCTGCAACTGCCGCCTCGGGAATCACCGCGTAGCATCCCAGGGGTAACAGTAGTAAATGAACAAGCGTGGTCATTTTGGATAACAAATCCATCCTGTTTGTGGAACCACGGTATTTATTCAATGGAAAATTGTTTGTTCAAAAATGAGGAAAGTTAACGAGTAACTGTTTGCGCATTTTTCAATCTTCATGGATATATTAGAATCTGAAACTGAGGGAGAAATTTGAAAAATATTCAAGAGTTTAAAATCTTGGAGGAATTAATCGTGAACATTCCCGAACAGGGCTGTAAATTATTCAACGGTTAGAATGATTTATACTTCCCTACCACTGGTCCACAAAATGATGAAAAGAACGGGATTCATCGTGATATCGAGGAGTATGCAATCAACTAACGTGATGTGAGGCGAGGTTTATACAAACCAACTTGCTTTCTGACAAGGTTGTTTGTCATCCCGATTCTGGAACTAGGCGGTATCTTCTGAGCTTGTAAACCATCGGTTTTGACAGTGACAAACGAGCGACCACGGATGGTCCTTTGTGTGATTATATCTGATGGTGTGCTTTTGTCTGCCTACTGTGTAGGGCTACGTGTTCAGTTAATTTACACCAGACAATACGTGCTAGATAGGGAGAAATTGATGGTTCATGCCTCTGGTGGTTTGGCATTGCACTAAGAGTGAACAACACTCAAATTATACGCGCCATTCTGAGTCGTTGGAACTATTTTTCAATAAACTGAATGCACCATTCGATCATTTCACAAGTAAATGGTCAAACAGTAACCCACAAAAGAGGAAAGGTTTGCGGAGCAACTAGACCTAACCAAGTTCATCTGTACTATAAGAAAGTTAGTATAATGGTCTTCATACGCTTGTAAAACCGTATTTTAACAGTACGAAAAGCAACTCCTTATAGCTAAATATGAATGCTATTCATGGATGGAAAAGATTCATCAGTTAGTTTACGGATATTTTTGGATTTTGGTTTATCAGTTTACTAGAGCCCTCTCACTCGAATATACGCACGCGTTAAATACTGTGTACTCGTTCGATCGATATCTTTTCGAAATGCCCATAGAATCACGGTTTATGTACTCACATTAATAATCTTACTTTTGACGTAATTATAACTGCGAAACAAATAAAACTTCGAAAATTGCGCCAACATCAATCGCCAGACAAAAAATGGGCCAGATTGATTTTTAGTGTTAACTATAACAGAACATTTAAGAACAATGCACCACAATCGCTGTATACTTGGTTGCTCGCTCCCGCTTGGCAGAAATTTGCTGAACGTCCTAAAATCAAAATTATTGATTGTTACATGAATCAACACATGGCTCCGACCGGTTCGGTCTACTAATCACCTTATTGTACACGGCTGGTGAGCAGTAGAACCACAGTAGCACGACAGGTTCATTAAACAAATTGTTATGCAATCTTCGGCATTCACAGCGGGTTCTTCTGTGTCTGGTAAACAGTACTTCGTTGATCCCTCCAAGTATCTCGTTTAAAGGTATACCGATGTGTTCCTGTGTTATCGGCAGTCATTTTTGGCAGAAGTGGTACAAACTCACCATAGTATTTCATCAGTTCTTTCGTGCCGAACCCTTAAAACTGTGTCAAACTCTTCAAAATTAATATCAACCCAAAAAACCCACAACCTAACTGTGCAATCGGTAGGAAACCAAAACGACTGTTTAGAAAACATATCGTGATGAACCTTTGATCAAACAATGTTGCTTTTGAATGGCGTTAACTGCTAACAATCCACTCGCGAACTCATTGTCTTAATCTCCTGAATGTTGATACATTCCACAACTGCCTGCGTATTAAATATACACATGAGAGGAGCATCTGTACCGTGCGGTTAAAACCAGCAAGCGCGCTCTGGTTGAATTTGAATTGCGTAACAGGGTTTGTTGCTGTGTTGCTGACGCTGTTTTAGTTCACGTTTACGTAAGTCGAGTGTATGGTTTACTGGGCCTTTGGCTCATGCTTGCTTATGTTGTTTTCTTTTACACGACTGTTGCTGAAATCTCTACTTCGGAAGGTCGCTTTCCCCTGGTGTCTCCACATTGCCCCAAAGTTGGTCCGCGAGTGTTATGGACAACCATAGTAAAGACGGCCTGCCAAATCCGATCTTTGTAGGCCGAATGATGCGACCTGCTCTGTAAACTAGTTCAACAAAGCCTATGAAACGGTCGCAAGTTGAATAAAAGTTACTGGAGAACCATTTGACCATGTGTTAATACGCTTTTGTAATAGAACGAAACACTTACAATGGATGAATACACATGACGCCAAATTTGTATGTGAAGTGTTTTTTCTATGCTCCACTGCTTGCTCGTTTACTGAGAGAAATATATTTTGCTGCATAGGCTTGTTGCACTTTAACTGCCTCTTACTTCACAGTTTGTGAAGCAATGTACCTAATTGCGTTCCATCTTAAGATCAACCATCTGACGAAAACAGCTTTCACATATATCTCAAAACCAATAAAAATCTTGATGAACATGAACAGTTTGTTCTTGCCAAACTTGATGCTAGCGACGAGAAACCTTCGCACCCCGCAACGGCAAAGATACATCCTTAAAATGAGTTATTCCAACATTTAAACTATGTGTGAATATTTTTTTATTTATGAGAGTTCTGTAGGTGGTTTTCCGTATAACGATCATCTATCATATTTTTCTATTAATATGTTAACAATGCTGAAATGGGTCTCTAAACCAGCCGTTATGAGTGTTGTAATATATTTTACTTCAGATCTAATTTATTGTGTGGTATGTTTTTTCTGGACAAAACTGAGTAAATCCCAATCACCCATAGCTGATTTTTGGAGAGTTTGATGACAGAAATACTCACTAAAACAGTTAATCATAAACGCTGTTGTCCGTAGATCACTGTCTATCGTCTTGTTTTACGAAACAATATGTTTTGTGAAGTTCTAATGCAACGCTGCTGTACCGTCCTCAGAAACTATCTGGATGAGTCGAGCTATATAGTTTAATGCGGACCATTGGAAAATTTCTCTGGTTGAATCTAACTCCGTAACTGATGGGACCTCTGTTAAAACACAAGTAGTTCCCATCAATTCTAAATAAAAAATGTCATAAATTAACATGGGTCTTGTTTTCAAGAGTAATCTAGAGCGTAGGTTTTATTTTCACAGTACGTAGGCTGATATCAGCAAGGTTTATATTTTTTCAATTTGAAAACATCATATGTCGTTCTATTGTTCGCGGGTTGTTGATGACAGGCTGCATCTACACGCTTTATGACAATGGCCCAAGTATTTCTATCCTTCCAGTTGAAACACTTAGTTAATACTGGGTATAATTTCGTGTGATATGTTTTGTGGACATGTATCGCAATTCTCATGTTAATGGTGCCTACATACATCGGATAAATTCGGAAAATTTTACTGCCATCTTCCGCACAAGGTTGACACACAACAGGTTCACGTTTTAATCAGAGGTCTACTCCACGTCTGAAAGACAATCTACGATCATCACCACTGGACGCAGAAAGCAATCAGACAACTGGCGATCGGCTAAATTCCTTCCAGTTGCTTGCAAAACTCCACAAGGTACACTATATGTCCCCGTCGTGACTCAAATGAATGACCTTCAATTCAGAGTGGTACGGGTGTATATTTTTCTGATTATTGTTAGTGAGGGGACTAATGCGAGTGACGTGTGACTGTCACGGATGTCATTCATATTGAATATTTCAAGCGTCGGCTACTGTGTTTCGCTCCACCCGGCCACAGAAACATCACGACTACGGCCTTCAAACTTTCTGCACAGTCTGTTCGGCGGTTAGCATAAACGAGTTAGATTCAGCAGAAAAGTTAACAACCAGTTGGCATACTGATTCCTAGTCAGCCTTGGAGGTCCGTAAGAATCTACCCTGAATCCCTGTTGTTCAAAGTTTCATTTCTAAATTATCATGACTAATGCGAGCCAGTACCTGGAAGTAGATTTGAAAAATATCAACGTTCCGGAACATATTACAAATCTACAGGGCGATAGCAACCTGCAGTTTAAAGGGAGTAAATTTGCCAAATAGTGACTTGATGGGCTAAAACTGAATGTCTCCTTGGTTCAGTGGGCCCAGGAACTCTAGTTACAAACAATATAAGTGACGACAAAAATATGTAGCTGTTGAAGTAAAAGCCCAAATTACACTGGATCTTTTGTGAAGAATAAGTAAAAGTTTTCATCTTGGTGCATCCTATACAGTCAGCAATTCATATTGATTAAGAAAAAAGATTTTTTGAGTTAAATATTGACTGAAGGCATGAAACTAGTTGATTCATTCTTGTCCATAGCGTCCTTCAGCACTTGGTCATCTACGGTGACTAAGAACGAAAGATCGAATGGTCACAGTCAAATCAAAATTTCAAAGATGTATGTTGTTGTGTATGTGTGTGCAGAACTCCTCGATTAAAAAATGTTCCCCTGCGAATGTACTAACTAGATCTATATTCACAGATGATTCACCTGCCAAGTTTAAAACTCTACTTGAACAGCAAATGTGCGAGCGTCAGCGACGTTTTGCCTGTCTTGGGCATCTCCGTAACACTTCCAGGCTGGACACCAGGTATGCCGGTTTACTTATGTCTGTTGTACGTGTTGGCAGATATATTGCGCCAGAATTTCGCACGTCATTGCTTTTCCTCACGTTTAAAAGATGTGTGATAAGCTTTATTATCTAATCTGTATAGAAATAAGAACAGGAAAGCAGTTATTCCTTCTCTCTTCCATAGAAACTCATTAACGGGGGTAGGGTTATTGTATGAGCTTGGGCGCAGCGTTTACTCCCACGCACCTACCTCCCGCATGTGTCATTGATGTGGACGAATGAGGCTAAATGTGCATTATTAAGGATGAACTATGAAAATTCAATATTCACTTCCTTTATTTGTGTGATGAAAACGCTCACTAATAAGCTTGTGTTTACATCGAGATGTACTTTGTCTGAAACAAGTAAAGCATTTGTTTTTCGCGTTCGATTTGTTTAGGTGAATTGACTTCACCAAAAAAAAATCAATTTTAAAGTCAAAAGACACAACTGACAATTAAACGAAAGCAATTTACGGTCCCATATTATTCACCCGTGAAACTGATTGCTCTAGTCTGGGTCTACTGTGTGCAACACAACACAACACGTCACATCTCACTCTTATGTCAGGCAACTCTGTGGGTTTTTCCGTTCCACCGATCTTCGTCAATCACGATTTCTATAGCGAAGATGAAACTTCATCTCTAGACTTTTCTTTTTTATCTGGTTAAACAACCTCACCCTATTCACCCATCACGTGTCCGAAACATTTGTTTGAAACCTAATTATTCCACATCAATAGCTGAATTAGATTTTCGTCTGCAGTGAATCGATTAGAAACGTGGTTTTATTTAATGCGATTTAGCAACCTGGACAGATTTGTCCACAGACTTCCAGGTGATCTTTCAAACCAAACCCATAAAACATATGGATCGTTCGACCATTTTGAGAGCAGACACACTGTTGGCTTCCATGTATTGCATCAACACTAGTCGTAGATGAATGTGGATAATCTGTCATGCGATAATTCGGTCTTCAATAGTGTGATGTGATTGTTGCGCTGAATAACTCTGCCTTTGTCCAACGTACGATCCTGGCAATGATAAGCACTAGAGATAAGTTTTAAAAATGTTGAACCTAAGGCTCAATTATTGATATCGTTAGGTTTATGTGGATCGTAAAATTGGGATGGAGAGCATCGATCGTCTGTGAGCGAGATTTGTTGACCATCACACAGACTTTCTAACTAATTATAATAAGCACACTTATCTGGGCAGTAGAGGGTAGCGTTTGAAGCCACAGTGTTAACTGGTTAAGCCTACGGTTGTTTTGGCTGAATAAGAGATCATTGTCGGTATTTAATGTTACGTGCCAGTTAGGAGGAATGGTCAACATTCATCAGTAAAAACCGATAACCGGCATTTTTGAAGTTCGTTTGAATTTTGTCAGATTTAGGAATATCAGCGACCTTCGGGTTGAGTCGCTCTGTATCAAAGCAGTATCATCAGAAATTTTAATTAAGATTTATATTATAGAACCGTACAGGTGCCACTGACGTCCTTGTAACCAATATATGGAACGACGAGTATTTTGTAAGGGAAGCGGACGGATCGATATTAACAGTTTCCGTTAACCTCAACAAGGGGTTATTCTAACCGATGTGCTTTTTGGATAATTTCCTTTAACAGTAATATTTGCTTGTTTCGATTGATAAAAAATGGCCACCTGTTTGAATGTGTCGAGGTTTTTAGTATTCCAAATAAACCCAATGCAGTTCATCCTACTGTCTCGCAACTGTGGATTTTAGAGCTATCAAATGACTGAGGCTAGTCGCAGACGGTTACATAAGTTATTCGTTCACCATTACTTTGGTTTTTATTTAGATTAGTCTGAACAAAATTTGACTCACATTATCCGATGTAACTTGGTTGAAGTACACACATTAACTCCTACAACCAATGTGGTTTGTACAGATCAATTAACTGTTAGAGTACCATGCATATGTAGAAAGATCTATTTTACTTGATGGGCTGAAAAAAATGCCGCTTGGCGGAGGAAATTCAATGCAAAATGCTGATCGGTTACGCTGACCATTTCAGAATGCTTACACTATTGAGTCAAAACTTAACTAGGGAATCCTTCCACATGTCTATGAAACAAGCCTTAGTGGGAGACCTTAATTGGGGTTAACATTAACGTCAGTCAGAAAATATACAAACAACTATGTATTTGATATTGTAACGAGTCTGAAAGTGAAAATGGATATAATTGTACTTTTACCAGGTGACATTGTCTTTTTCGGGCAAGTATTTTAGATTGCCATGTAAAGTTTTTTCAAAACATTCGACTGCAGGAAGATAAATATTGTTTTGCACTTGGTTATCACGGTCTGTTGAATCAAGCTACTCCTAGAATCAATGTGGACAAGGAACTATATGTCAGACGTAACTTGTCAATGATATCAGCTATCTAATAGAGTACTTACCTGGAAACAAACAGATATACCACGAATATTTTTCTCACGACATCAACCCAACAGGCTACCCTCCCTTCTGGATAAATATGACCTTACTTTTTCTACACTTCAGAATCGCTGTTTTTCTTCCAACTCAGCCACAACTTTGAGAATGAAAGCAAGGTGCGAAAAAATTTGTACAATAAACGAATTATTAAGATTTAATGCAAGTCACTGAATTACGGGCAGATGATTGGTCGGTAAGATCAGCCAAAGGCGCTTGTTAAAAGAAAAACTTTTAATTTACGTAGCCACCAACTGGCATAACACTGCTTTCCTATGTTTTGTATGACTTCCGATTATTTACTAACAGGCACATGAACTAATCCCCAGTGCTGCCATGCTTTCCTTTCATATAGACTGAAGTTGGTCAGGTATTTAATAGGTGGTTTGCAAACCAGCAAGTCCCCACCAAGCTGCTAACTGTTGGTTCCAGTAGTCACCAATAGCTCAAAAGAGAGGCATAAAACCAGTGAAAACGCGTGCCTGTGCTTCGGTAGCCCTAGTAACAGGAGTGTCGTGATCTGTACCTTTGCGAAACCTAAGTGTGATTCATTTGTTAAGTATGTAATTACTGCTGGCGACCCACCTACTTCAAAACAGGCGGTTTTTGTTTTGTTAACGGATATCAGGACCAACGGGTTACAGATAATCAGTTGACCAGATTTGAACTGCCGTTATATGCGACCAGAATTAGGTTGCAGTCAATATATTTTAACAAAACATTGTTATGAAAATACCAGAGTCGAACCTTTTAACGTTTCCGAAACTAATGACCAGAAAATCGAAGGCATGCTGGACACAATCCCGTTCAAGGGCCTCATTAGTTCCCATCAAAGCTGTACACTTCCCAAACTATTCCATTAAATCGTAATGTGTAGCACTCAAGTATCTACTCGCTTTATCTGCAGCAGGAAATAAAACGACTGTTATGGCTTGTAATCACGACATTTCGTTGAATGAAAAGTGAATTAAAACCTCACATCAAAATTCAACGATTGCTTTCTGAAGTAAAACCTGTGGAGTTAAACAGTGAAAACTCAATAGTATTGTCAAATGATGTTGAATGACTCTACATTTCGCATGATGTGATAAACTATTTGGCAGACTGTTTGCGTTCTAGAGGGCTGATTCAGACTGAATACACTGCCCCCAACGTTACTGACAGACTATTCCAAAATCGAGACAGATAATGACGGAACACATGCATTTTATTGTTTATGCATTTACTTCCCAGCTTGAAATGCCGGCCTACTGTTCTAATAACATACAAGTAACAGCTGTTGTCTGCTTTTTGTTGGAAATGTCTTTCGTAATTTCAAATGGTTTCACAATGTTAAACGACAAATTTAGATCAAGTCAATAACAAATAAGTTGAAGCAACGATTGTTTGAGGCTCTTAACTCACACACACCAGCAAATGAAACACAACGAGCGTGGGTTACATATTAACAACTACAATGAACCTCAGAAACAATCAGTTGATGACAACGATTAGATTCACTGAAAAACTATTATTAATTTAGTTCTACGACTGAGTCACCAACAAAAAGACTGGGCTGATGCAAAACAAAACTATATGGTGAATAACAGAAAGTCAAAAAGTTTAATTTCGAATAATTGTTTTTGAACTGATCTAGTCAACTATTTACCAAAACGTTTGTAGAGAACTGTATTTTGATAATAATCATAGAACAAACAATACTTTCTGCGGCAGCACATGAATTACTAAAGCCAGCGAATAGATATTGCGAAATAAACAGAGATATTAAGCATGAGATATAAAATGATGGTTTTCTGAATTTGGCAAAAGCGTGCTATTCAAACTAACACCTGAGGGTTTAGCAGAATTAATCCAAAGCAAAGGTTATTTATCTGTCTGAAAAAAAATGAACAGTCGTGATGCTGAGTAATTTTCGTGAATATAAAAGCAAATGCCATAACATTTGTATATGACAAAGTTTGCATGACTGTGGTTTACTTGAGACTTTTGCAAAATTATTGAAATTTTTTTTAAATAAACGTGTTTTGTGCCCAATTCCGCATTATCTGCATACCTCATTACAAAATTATGTTGAGGAACTAGCATGGATACTTTACGCTGTAAGACAGATCACCGTTCTGTTTTGAAAACCAGAGCGAGTGATGTGTGGTGATAAAAGTGACCACCAAATTTGGCTAAATTGACTGTGACTAACAACATTATCTCGAGAGAGCTCACTTATTGAGACTTGAATGACACGTTTTCATTACGTGATGTCACATTTCTCTAATGATTCCACCCTATGAGAAACGGTCAAAACGCTATTCTCACCTGGACAGCATATGAACAATTAAACACTGTTTATATCAATGGTGAGATTCTGTCAAAAAACATCACTTTTTATCTATTCTGTCCACAGAAACAGTTATATTGATTTCTTACCTCAATGACTTCAAGTTGCTTTAGACATTTGGAAAAGAGTCGGTGTACATTTTCAATTATTTGGTCAAATAAGAAACAACATTAACTCGCATCAGAATGCCATATATGAAAATGTTTTCCCCATCGACTTTCCAGTCGGCCCCTTTCGAAAAGAAACACTAGACTCGAGTTTCGCTCTCATTAGAGCAGCTCGTCAGTAGTCCATATTATCGCCACTGCCGGGATTTGAACCGCGGACACGCTGTTCATGAGACAACCGTGTTTACCACTGCGTCATTGACCTCATATTAGACACGACCGAATTATCATATGTGAACGCTCAACCACTTTCGCTTATGAGTAATGATCAGGTTGCCCGATCGTCTCGAAATGAAGACACAGTAACCGTCCTGTTAACTCCAATCGATAACCCCGCAATTAGGATTTGACAGCTGCGATCAACTGTGGGTGATGTTCAACTTGAAATTAACCAACTCCCTGAATACTCATCAGTAAAATTTTTCCCCCCAATTGCCGAAATCCTGAATAACTTACACTAAATTATTGGTTGTTCATTTTCATATTCACGATTCACAGACTAACAACAGCTATACGAATGTCAAGATGACGGCTAGCTAAGACAAACCTAGGAAACATTTCTATTATGTTCAGATTTTCCACTCACCTTCCAAGATCCCAGACAAATACTTACACAACATATAGATCTGTAGTAGTTTTTGAAAGGCTTCACACGAGTTCCGTTCGGGGACGTTCTACTTCTGGTCTTGTTTGTGAAACCACTTTAGGTACGTATGGATGTTGGGTGGAGTATGTTTTACTCCAAACGAATGGTTAACACTGGATGTTTTGTTGTCTCCATTTATAACGCACTAGTTGTTGATGGCTTGATATTAACTTTGTCTGATCGCCAAAAAAATTTACATTCACATTCATAACTTATTCAAAATCATTTATTCTGATGCAGTTCCTAGTTAACCGATTGGAAATGGATACTTATATCAATCACCTTCAGGTATCTCCGCGGTATGACCAAAAAACAATTACCACACTCTCACCTAGTTTTACATAACCATGGTATTCTCAGGCGAGAAATTACTGGAAACATCTAAGTCAACTGAAAGTTGTTTTACTATTTTTACGAGATTTTCAACTGTTCTGTAATGTTTCATTACAAGATTTTTGTAAATGTTATTTTTCAAGCGTATTTCTTTTACTGAAAAGTTATGCGTTTGTGTCGTTAAACTTCCAAACTTCGACTTACGTTAGACTGCATTCAAATTATGATCAAATGGAAATTTCATGAAGTAGGATTTATGCAATACAGAGAACTAAGTTCCGGGTTTAGGTTGTCATATAAATTAGTTCAGCATTTTCATTCGGGTACAGCACGAAACCAACAACAGTTACTATTCGTAGTAATCAAACGGGAACCTACAAAACTCTATCCGCATGCATTTTTGAATTGACTGAAACGAACACAATATGCTGGGCATTAAGAGTGGAAGGAGTGATGTCCAGCTCTCAACCGGAACAGATTAGGCCTGCACATTTCAAGTTTGCAGCCCCATTTCACCCATTCAGGCTTGCAACAAATGTATCTGTACAAACAGTTTGAGTATTCGCATGCCCATGACTAACAGAGTAGCTCTTTTTCCGGGAGTCTCTTTGCACACTGTTTAAGTGATCGTCAATCGTCAAATTTTACTCGACCGTGCGTGTAACATTCATTTTCCATACGACTTCCAGAGCGTTAGCAGCCGTATTTTCAAGGAATGCCTATGTAGTGGGTCACTTCAGCTCCAGCTACTGATTAGTTGACCAAACCACTCCTCCCGTTTTATCAGACAGAAGTATTGCAATACACTGAGCCATTATCACTGCACCATTGGTCACGCTGTCTATAGTCATTTGAAATCAATTCATGTCTTATCAGCTATTTGTCCATAATCCAGATGATCAAATACTGTTTTAGTACTTGATCATTAACAAGGAATTGGAGTGGGCCTGTTGATTAAGCGAGCGTCATGGGCGGAGCGGTTGCTCATCAGAAGTCACGTGGATAAAGGGGTTCCCATAACAATATCAATAATCGTATTCACCCTGGGGAAGTGGTCACTCAGCTAATATGCATCTTTAAAATCGCATCTGGTCTAAACCAGACCATTACAGTTAACATAAATTGTGCTTGTCGAATTCATGTGGGTAGGTTACAACCTACCTTTTCAGAACCGCAATCTACAGTTATCACCTGCTTGTGTTACAGGAAACTGCCACAAATGACACGATAAACAAAACTGAAAAATATCATTGGAAGCCCTCATAAAGTGTTTGGAGGTGGAACAAATAAGGACAGAAATTTTTGACTGAATTCACTGAACACAATGATTATCAGCTTAAACACCACTAATCAATATACTTCGTTAGGTCACCCACCAGCTCGAACCAAGTCTGCCGGTTATCCTTGAAACTTAAGAGCGGAAACCGAAAATGCTTTGGGGAGGCAAGATCTGACGGTTTTGCTCTCATTCTCCAAACTCAGTTCATATACTGGTTATTAAGCTTTTGTTTCTAGTCTGATTTTTCACCGGGCGCAACATCCAAACCAACGGGTGGGCACAACTATGTCACCTTCCAGCCACTGCAGTCCGTGCGATGCTAAAGAGAAACTTGTGGTTAGAAAAGATATTTTCACTATCCATTGGTAAGAGTTGATCAACTGTTCAGCAAAACTGCGCATGATGCCTTCCCGTCATAAGGTCTGTCTTTCAAAAAGAGACGGAAATCACACTGGTGTCATCAATGGCTTCAGTTCGTTGACTTAATCCAGGCACTTGTTATATAAAGTGTAATATCTTAGCAAATCTGCAAATATCTAGCAGAATTACCCGGGGAACCAAGCATGACCGGCTATTCACTATAAAGTGAAAATAAATGAGACTGGATAAACTTTAAATGGATGTACACATTGTTTTGTTCTGCCAAAACTATTCACCTTAATGGCTCCACAGATAATTAATTTCTTCGTAGAACCAACATCGTTGAACCAGGCAGAAGATTTAGCGCAATCCCTCCATTGAAATGATGGAAACGGAACCAGTTTATCAATATAACTTCACCAATGTTATAATGAGCATAAGCCCAACGGTTGTCGCAATTGCCTAGTACTCAAAACTATTTGTAGCCCTCTCAGTCACATACATCTTTTACCCATCTCCTTTCAGAAAGAGGCAATAGAATCGTTTCCCACCCTCTAAAGTTCCTCAGTGATGATATGGCCCTGATTAAAACTCCGGTCGCGTTTTTACGAGGCAGTCGTTCTGGACATTGTGTCATTCGTTTTACACCATTAGGCATGACCAGCCGATCATATCTGAACGCGCTGGCTGTAATGCTTTTGTGAATGCGAAGTCCGAGGTTGATTCAGTGATGTATAACTTACATTTCAAGCTCTTAAAATAACTGACCGTGATAAACAAATGTCGCGAAAATTCTTATTCTGATAGAGGTGAAGCAGGAACAAGGTAGATGAATTTCTTGGGAGATTTGCAAAGACAGGGTTGGACATATTTGACCTTGAGTAAAGCTCAGATAATCTAATCGTTTTGAGAGTAAAAACAGTAAGTATCCTGTCAACTTCAATTAAATTTTATTAGCTATCGGTAATTAGTCTTTGTCTTAAATTAAATTGCTCCCATCGCTTTGAGTATAACTATTCTCTTGTGCGGAATATAACTGGGTATATTTTTAGTGCGGCTGTCACAGGAGCCGGTCGTTCAAAACGTGCTTCCGTAATGTTTTCCAGTTTAACTTCTGTTTTTGTGTACCGTTTTACACCCTGATCTGGATGACTATAAACCGGTTGGTAACCAAGTTGTGGTGCCAGTCACACGCAAATGACCACGCATGTTTCACTTCCATACCGAGATAATTGGCGTGCAACGTTCCATCTAGCTTCCGATCGGCCCTCAACACATTTGTCACCGATTCGTCGAAGGCGGCATAACGCGCGCTAGACATGGGGAGAAGGAATTCGTAAACTCACAAGTCATTAAAAATAGAAATGGGCCTCATTTCACTCTGTGGGCATCAAAGACAAGCCGAAAGAGATACCACAACGAGTTGGTTACTATGGGACACCATGATTGATGGATATGTAGTTCGGTTGACAGCACAAATAGCCTTAACAATCGTTGAAAACTCGCGTCAATTTTTTGTCTCTGTAAAAACAATCGAACTACTATATTTATGTGCATACTGATTTATTCTGCTGATACCGAATATCTTTCAAACGACAACCACACTGAGACCTGTGTACATTGTCGCCCCATTCTGTCCCAGCAGGTATTGGAAATACGTTTGTAGAACTATCCAGTATAGCTTCACTGTACTAAAAATACTCCGTTTATTTCTCATTATCCACTCATAACAAATTTTAATGCTATGCAATCGCATCAAAAAGTTTAGTGATGCAGGTTCTTGGCTAGCTATGAATCATTAACAACGAGATTCATAAACCGAGGTTCCAACCATCACTTAGTGAATGAGTGCCAAGAAGACGTGATTTTATTACTAAAAGATTTTAACCATTAAACAATTGTTGTAGTATCTTGGATGTTTTGCAAGCAGTTTACCTAATAAGAGTTGCCAGTTATTTGACAAAACATCTTTGTCGAAAACCTACTGGATTTGTAGCAAATAACCTTAGTCTTAGCATATATTTTTATGTGTGTTTTGGAGTTGAAAATTCTACTTAACTTACATTTGTGATGGTCCAAATAAGTTTATGGTTTAAACGCAACCAAGCACTAAACGTTTTGTGCGAAATATTTAAAACTTCGGTCGTTTCTACAAGAGATAAATGTAGATATTGTGCACGCCAGCTTCCCAACGGTTGTGCGGAGGACATACATGACTCCTTGTAGTAGACTGAAAACTCACCCCAAGGCCCGAAAACGATGCTGGATATGGCATTTCCTGAGATACTTTGCGTTTTCTTTAAAAAAATTTGTGATCCGGGGAACATTTTGCATCAAATTTTAAAACCCAATTTCGACAATATTTCAACCATTATGTACAACCATTCTTTGTTTGCAGCTCCAGAACCAGTTACTTCACCTCATCCTAAATAACGATTGGAGCCAGAGCCTGCGTTAAAATGACCACGAGTTTTAATCGTGTGATTGACTATTAGGCCTTTCTCAGGCATAACAGTTATCTACCATCGGCTTCAATGGCAGTGGTCTATGTCTGTTGCTGTCACGACAAAAATACCGAGATCATCAAACTTTCACATCTTGGGCGCCTTTCACAGGCGATGGTAATTTTTGCTTTCTCACAGATTTTACAGCAAATTTCTTTTCTTCTTGACCAACATGGTCGTTTCCTGAGAGCTTGTTCAGAACTCAAAGTCTAGCCATTGCATGAATTTGTATGAAGGACAAGCTCCAGCAGGGATGAAATTTGAAGACTAATTCTTTTTACTCAGGACCGGTTAAATAGTTTATAAAAATGCGAAAAATATAAACATTTATGATAACCGTTCAAATAATTGGGACAAACACTTTTGCTTTTTCAGGATTTGAATTTTTGAAAACTGCAGCCTCAAATTCATTTGTTGATTCGTGTATTACTGCTCGCCACAAGTCTGTCAACAAATTCCAATCTTTTAGTATGGTATATATCTTTTGGCTCCCTCATTCCTCCGTTTCTGTTTAAACAATCTGTTTTGTGAACACCCTTGTGGTTGTTCAGGATGAACTTTGGTAAACTTACGTGCTAAGATTCATTGCATGTGAGGCCCCCTTCTCCAACTTTACATTTCTGTAGGGGTTCATGTTTGAAAATAATAATTGCAGTCTGTCGCTTTTTGGAATAAATCGAATTATCATTGGTACTTGCCAAGTTTTTGTTATTGTTTGGTTGGTAACGCCGATTCCCAGTACCCGATGTTCATTTACTGTCCATGTGAGGGTACCAAAATCATGAAACGTTTTGGGTTGCACATTAGTAGCAAGTGGTTGCAGTTATCCTATCCTTAAGAATCTTTCAGTCAGACGCATTTGAAGAGAAACACTATGCTAGAGTTCTTCTCCTGGATAATTCGGTTGACTTGCGACAAAGTGACTAGGGTCCAACTCACAGCTGTAGCAATAATATGCATTAGTTAGATGGTCTAACGAAGACGGAACAGTTTGAACCAAAAGCTATTGCCCTTGTCCATATCCAGCCTCACACCAGCCAAACTGACTGTCCAGTTTGGAATATTTTTCCGTTTGATTATATAATGGCATGTGACTCTATTGCGTCTAATGCCTACATATTGTATAACTGTTACTAACCAAAACGTTGGGAAGTCTTTAAAAAATTGCAGGCCAGTACTACTGTTTATCATTGTAAGGTAACACACGGTGAGTTCATCTTGAAACAAGATGATTGCTGGCTAACAGTTGTACAAAAGAGTCTGCCTTACGATTGGAACCGTGTGAGCGCGATTCTGACGCTAACGAAATTCCATAAGTTACATTCGTATTTTGTTGCTAAGTGTTGCAGTTTATTCACGTAATATAGTACATTTTAACTTTGGAATATGTGACCATGTAAAATGCATATGGTAACAGAATTTAAACAAAGTTTCTGCTAGGAGGCTGATAACTGGTCTTGTGGACATGAAATAAATTGATGTACTCAGTTCTCTTCTACGGAGCTGGTCGTCTCACTAGGATATGTACAAATGGAATCGCTCTTGTTGACTCGTTCGATTTTTGTCGTCACGTGCCATTTATGTAAAATTTACTAACTCTGTGTGAGAGGGAGTGGACGTATTAGCATTTATCAACGTACATCAAATCTGTGTTTTGAGGAATTCCATAGAATGAGGTTTGTGCTAGTTGCAGCAGATCCTAGCTGTTCAGACACGCTTCATTGTCCAGGTAAGAGGATCGATCTTCCGCGAAGGAAACATTTTCCTGGTCAAATAAACACTGTTTTACATTGGTGAATTTCACTTAAATTGATGCCTATTAGTATTACAAATAAGTGTTACCGAAATTTACTGAAAGAAGGGTTTAGCAGGTTCATCCTGTATGGTGTGTTGAATTAAATATGCATTTCCGATGAGTAGTAGGGAATTTTGGTTTTCATACGAGTTGAACATCACCCACAATTGATCGCAGCTGTCGCATTCCCGTAGACTTTTTATAAAAACCAAAATCCCCTATTACTCCCCAGTAATCAAATACCGCTCAAAATGTCAATTATTTCTGACTTTAACTTGGAGAGAACTCCTAGTCGAGGGGTCATCGATTGGAGTTAAGAGAGAGTTACTGTGTCTCGTATCAAGACGATCGGGCAACCTGATCATTACTCACAAGCGAAAGTGGTTGAGCGTTCACATATGATAATTCGGTCGTGCCTAGTAAGAGGTAAATGGCACAGTTGTAAACACGGTTGCCTCATGAACAGCGTGTCCGCGGTTCAAATCCTGGCAGTGGCGATAATTTGCACTACTGACGAGCTCTAATGAGAGCAAAACTCGAGTCTGGTGCTTCTGCTGTTTGAAAGGAGCCGACTGGATGGTCCATGGGAATGCGACAGCTAAAATCAATTGTAGGTGATGTTCGATTTATATAAATATGCACTGGTTCCGATGTACCTTCTTCCGAAGTAACTACGTTAGTAACTGCTGCAATGATTACAAATTAGATGCGACTGAATGTTCATGTGCAAACGATCGACCATACGCGCCTGTTATTAATGCACAAACTATCAAGTCAATTCGAGGAGACAGCAACTCTCTTATTGGCTCAAACTAATAGTATCCAAAGCAGGCTCTCCCAGTCAATTCGAAATCATATCAGTCATCAAATCTCCTGATAAATACATTCACTATCTACATGGAACTTTATCGTTTAGCAAATAATTCTCAAGTTACCCAATCAAATCCAGATGCGATGAAATAGCAGGTAACATACTGCAAGCAAACTTTTCTCGAGTTTTGTGCTAACGGGAAACTTTCTTTTTATTGGAAACTAGGCTCCAAATGTCACTGCCTTAAAGTTAATAGAAGTAGCTATTCACGCCGTGATTAACAAACGTCAACAAGCGCGAAATTAGAAATGAATGTATAATTCGCAAAATGACTAACTGATAGACCCAAGTTATAACAACCAAGACTTCAGCCATTTCCGTTAAAATTCCTTTTAGTTAGTTATCAGTAATCAGCGTAATGAAGTATATCTCCTAAATCCTGTCATTAATTTGAAAAATTATAGTTATAATCTACTTTACTTGTTTATGAACATATATGATAAATGTGATTTCAGACTGCATTTTTCACAGAAATTAGTCTTTACTTGAGCTGTTCTCTACTACTGGAAAGCTGTACACAAGTATACATGGCAGACTATAACTGTTACCTCTGAACTGGTGAGCCGGAAGACGTAGAACGTGTCATTTGGGAGCAACAGAAACATAAAAACTGAATCAGCAATATCTTACCCTGGAAGTATTATCATTCAAAAGTCAATTAATCAGTTTGAATCAGCTGTTTTTGCGCAGATGCCGATTACTAATTAGTGCTGCTGCGTAGTGTGCGAGTAGATGGAAAATCTTACTGCGCAGTAGCATATCGGTTGAGCTGGTGGCGTCAACAAAGCATCTCAGTTCCAGGCTGTGACCTGTAATAGTAGCTCGCCAAACATACACTTGGGGATAAAACCCAATCATATCAATATTTACCATTGTAAACAAATGTAAATGCATTGAGTTGTGACCGAAGAGAACCTCTGTATGAGGTTTTGTTGATGAATAGGGTGATAGAAGCCGGTATCTCAATCCAACGCCGGTTTAACACATTCAGATTAATCAGTTGCACATTGATCATAGCAGCATGCTTACCAAGGAGCTCTTACGATTGAATAATTATACTTTGCTAGTGAGTAGTAGGGGATTTTGGTTTTCATATAGATTGAACATCACCCACAGTTGATCGGTTTTGTTATGCCCGCAAAATTATATTCAACTCTTCGGACATATGTGTCCGATAAACTGCTACCACCTATCGTGCTATCACAAAGACAGATACTAGAGTTTATAGTCAATAAATAATTTGCCGGTTAGTTTTATTGTTTATCCAAGGCTCAGTGGTACCCGTAGGTTGATCTGGATGTTAAAAACGTTTATTGAAGCTGTATAAAAAATCAGTTTTCTTCAAGACTCTAGATGGTGCCGAAATTCGGAGGGGTTGGTTGATGTAGGTAGTCTGCGTCACCAAAAGGTAGTTTGGCAGACTATTTCTCGGATTATTTGGTGTATTCCATATACTGTAAGAGGCTGGGGGAGTAACTAAATCCAAATGTGACACGACTTAGTTGCTTAACTTGCTTCATCTTGACATGTTATTTCTGTTGCTAGTTCATATCCACCAGAAGTCTGTATGCTTCTCAGTTCGGTCTCTTCTAAGTAGCATGCGGTTAATGGTCATATATATAATTTCCTTGAGGACATTGAGATAGACTGAGTTTCTATATATTTCCAGCAAGCGTTCTTAACATCTACCAAGTTTGGGGCGAACGACACAACTAAATCGCAAATAAATTATTAACTGCGAATTATTTCGGCCCAGTTTTAAATGGTAATCTCACTTTATTAGTAACACTGCTTTGTAGAATTTGAATTCTCCGTTACTAACAAGGGATTTAGACCGGTGTGCGTCCACATAGAAGGTTCTGCTTTGGAAATGTTATTCTTTCAATATCTGGTATATAGCTGAACTGAGACGTGTGCATTCTGTACAAACATCGTTCTACATAAGACTAGTAGTTTATGTACTTCTTTTAATGCAAGAGTATTGACTCATCCGTATCAAATAAACTAATTTTTGGACCGTGTTTATAGTTGGTATTTTCACATATGTAAACAGTGTTCGCAATGTTTTAGCACATTAGACTTCATATATTTCCCTACTACTCTGCGTACTGATCGACAAATACCACATGTTTATTTATCACGTTGCATTTGAAAAACAAACTGAGGAGTTGTAATTCGACAACTTCAACTGCATGAAGAATCAAACGTGAGTAACTTGACGCTGACTTGAACTTTCACACAGTAAAAACTGACGATGCATCAGTTTACGCATGGGTAACTTTCCTGTCAAGTTAAATTGGTGAGTCAGCCTTATGGTCGCACTGCCGAGATTTGGAAATAAATAAATTAATTATAAGAGCATTCACGCCTAATACCATTTGCTAAAGATGAAAATGTTATTTGCCGATGACAATACTACAGACAGCCACCATATCTTCATAGAGGCATTGTAGTCATCTTTCAATGCTGACAGATTATTTTGGTCCGCAAAATTATTTGATTTCAGTAACTTCTGAGATCTTTTTAACTGACTAAATCACAAAAGTGTTCAACTGAAGACGTTCGCACATTTGAGACAGGCAATTCTGATTGCATGCCTGCATGTGAAAGAAATTAATACAGAGCTTAGAAACGATCTACAATAAGGCATTGAAACGGTAATTGTAAACAAGAGGGATAATTCTTTGTAAACGTGCAAGAAAGATAACTTTTTATCGAGGTAATTTCTTGATGACGTGACTAAGAATTCTAATAAGGCTAGGATCGGATTGATGGGATGACAACCTGTATTTCGAAGCTTAATTGACATTCGGCAACGTTTACATGAGTCACTGGTGCCCTTAAGATGATGGGCGTGCTCAAATGTAAAAGCATCTAGACATTGTAACCGTAATCTTCGTTGATAGTGTAACGTTTAATGGTAACCCCAATTTTATTGTGATGTGTATGTGTATATCATTCTTCTATATTTCACCGTTCAACTTAATTTCCTCCGCAAAAACAATGATAGATCCCGTTTCTTGTCTTGTCAGCCCAAGTTTTACTCAGGTTTTACAGATATCTGAGCTGTACTGTGTAAAATGTCGTAACCCTCACTGATTTAAGGCAACGAGACAGATGATTGACGTTCCATGATGGCTTTAAGAGTGCTCATGGAATGGATGAGCTGGTTGGTGACGTTTATTGTTGATTGGGATGTTGCTTACAGCTTGAAGAGACTAATGAAATTAATGAGACTAATTAATGCAAAGGCACATTTCAACAAACCAGGACCTCAGCGTATACGTCCCCCAATCTCCCCGCTTCAAGGACTGAGTACATCACACTGAATAATTTGATAACAATCTAGCTGAGGGCCCTTGGATCTCACATATGTGATTAGCGCACAATTATACCGTTACCGTCGTCGTAGATATGAAGAATGTTTCAAATCCTACACGTGATAACCCTGATCCAATCGAGTACTCGTGAGAATTGTGCTGAAGAGAGAAATTGAGGTGACTGACCCCACAAGTTTATGCAGATTGAACGTCACCCAAAACTAATCGCAACTGTCGCATTCCTATACACTTTCCAGTCGGCCCCTTTCGAAAAGAAGCACTAAATTTGAGTTTTGCTCTCAAGTTTACCCTAATGGCCCATGCGTCGGGATTAATTCTTTGTCAGTACTATGATGTGATAAGTAATTGTCAGTTTAAACTGAGTAGTGAACGAGACGACATCGTGCGAGAAAACATCTGTCAAACATCAAATGTTCTTACAGTTTTCTATAAGACTGAACTTTGCACAAAGGTGTTACTTCATCTTGATAAACATATACAGACATTAATTTGTTTTCCATATTACATGATTTGGGGACAGCAACGCTTCAAACGCTGTTGGCAATTATAGCTATTCATCAAAATTGCCAAATATTTGTCGTCTTTTAGTTACACAGACAGAGGACGCGGTTTGCGAAGTGAGTTTGCTTCACACATTCGTTTAAGTCGCCAACGCCCGACATTAAAATAAACTAAGGAGACAACGAACTGAAGGAAATAAATGATAACTTGCAGTTTTGTAAAGCTGTATTGACCTCGGTTAGGTTGAGTAACTAAGGTGGGCTTTGTGTGAGCGCTAAATTCTGCTTGGTACACAACTGGAGCTTGTGACTAGTGGCTAACAATACCTCAACGAACTATGGTTCCACTCGGATGTACGTTGTTACTTTGCGCATCGATAAACTTATCAGAGCAGTGGAACAAGCCTGAAGCAAAGGTTTAATGCTTAAAACCAAGCCTCAGTTTAGTGGCGTGTGATTATTCTCCGGTTAACTGGCTGTTGATGTCACTTTAGCAGATGTTCTTTAAAACGTTTTAACTGGTAGCGTGCTCCTACTAGTCTTGCAACGTTACAATGCAGATCAATAAAACCTCAAGTTTGAGATTTTCGTAAAACACGCACTTTTCAATACAAGCCAACGAGATAACCCATATGCGATGAATAATGCCGTCAGCGAAGAGTAGCTGCATTTCTTCATGTCATGCAGTAAGCCACAAAGCAGTACCACAATTCGGGCGGCATAAACCAACGTTCTTTCAGCCGTACCTCTGCATCTGAACCTATGGTGCACGGTTTTTAGTCACAAGGCCAAAATTTGGTACACTGCTGCTTATTATGTGACACATCAAATGAACACTGTAACGATAGAAGACGTCTAGGTTGTTCATATGAGCCTGCATCACTTGCCGGATTATCAAGTCGGCATCTAACAAAGCGAAAACGGTAAAAGACAAAACAACCGATTGGACAGGAAGTCTGCGGTCAGCATTGGAGAAATCGTCTTTGGTGTTTTACAAAGAAATGAAGTAGGTAGTTCCACTGAAGCACCATCAAACAAATTGATCGACGGACTAGAAAAAATATCACGTTCCACTAAACTTATCAGTTGTGATTTGGTCTATTTTGAAGCAAAAGAAACCATCTGAACGGTTCAGAAATCTAAGATTACTGTGTACTAGACTTAAAGCATGAAAGTGGTGCATTTTAAGTGAGGAAAAAAGTTGTAAACAACGTTTTGCGATGCGATTTCCGTATTCAACTTGAACGAACTCTCGATATCTGGTAGAACGTAAAGTATGACGGTCTGTAATGCCAAGAAATAGTGTGTCCTTCTAACTTTCCGTAAGTAGAAAACGCGTGGAGTTTTCCATTTTTGAAGAAGAAAACGCAATCAGATGTGGTTTAACTTTGCAGTTGTAAGGCTGTCCTTCTATGAAATTAGAATTTTAGAATGTCCGAACTTTAAGTTAGTTGAAAATATCTGGTAGCCAGAGGCTCTGCAGTTATGTCATGCCAACGTTTTAAGTTTGTGTATCAAACTTGAGGAGTACTGTAAGCAATATAACTACTGATTAGTAACAGAAGATGTTGGTTTTATGTAAATTACACATCATCTTTTATTGTCCGCATATGTCGTATTTCCATAGATATTTCTATCAGCTCCTTCCGAAAGTCCAGTGCTTACAAAACTTGGGTTTCATTATTCTGAGAACCCGTCAATAGTGCATATCCTTGCCTCGGTCGAGACTAAAATTCCGATCACACAAGCATGTGCAGTTCTGGCGAACTCTAACAAGAGAGGAAAACTTAAATCTAACTCTCCTTTGCGGAACAATTGTGAGTGATCTCCAACTCTTACTGTTTGCACGTTGCCAAAATATTGTGCCTATGCGTTGTCAAGATGTAAATTATCTGCATGAAAAACTTTTCCATATGTTGCCCTTTTCATGATCTTCATTTGTAACGTTTTTTAGTAATACACGTGCTTCTGTTTTGTGGTGGTTTATGACAATCACTTACAAAGAATTTTCATGGGATAGCTATGCAGTGATCAGGAGTAACTATGGTAACGAACTGTCATTCTGTCATTGAACTGCTTGGCCAAACTACAAAACAGACTCCAAAATGTAACAAAATGTAAAACAGAACGCTAGAAAAGAAGAGAAAGCCGCCAGTTTTCCTTTAATCCAGAGGGTAGCAAAAGACCTATGACAAAGCGACAAAATTCTTTATGTTTCAAAGCTACTATAACGCCAGATGATTTTCCTTTTTATCACTGTCAAGCAACCTGCTTAGAAAAAAGCATTTTTCAAAGGTAACTATTATTTCGGCTTCATGAGTTCTGTTTGTTACCCGCGTACGAAAGACTAAGTTACAAAGTGACAAGCTCACAACACACCAAATTATGATCATAATATTAACAAAGTCTGTCACTTTGCGATTCAGTGGACGCTGAATAAAGCGTTTTTTCTAACCAAAACAAAAAGTGTCCGGAAACAAGATGCAAGGAAGTCAACGGAAACGAGAATTCCCTTGGTTGCCTAGGAAGAATTACAAACACATATACAAACACAAACAAGCACACTGACATGCTTGTAATCAGCAGTGTATACTACTAGTCAGCATAAGAGTGAGAGAATAGTTCACAAACAAAATTATTCAACTTTAATGTGGAAAGAAACAATTTGAACTCATTCCGATTTGCTCGTAAACTGTAGCTAGGCATGATTCATAGCAAGTAAAGTCGTTGCCTTTGAAAGTATGCAATGTTTACAAGAGTTCAGTTTCACTTTTATTGATAAGTAATCTGTGCACGACTCTCCAAGCCCTACAAAACAAGTGTCAATAAACTGAGTGTCCTTTGCCTTAATACGAGGCAACCTGATCATTACTCACAAGCGAAAGTGGTTGAGCGCTCACATGTGGTGATAATTCGGTCGTGCCTAACGTGAGGTCAATGGCGCAGTGGTAAACACGGTTGCCTCATGAACAGCGTGTCTGTGGTTCAAGTCCCGGCAGTGGCGATGATATGCACTACTGACGAGCTCTAATGAGAGTGAAACTCGAGTCTAGTGCTTCTTTTCGAAAGGGGCCGACTGGATAGTCTATGGGGATGCGACAGCTGCGATCAATTGTGAGTGATGTTCACTTAATGAATTGTTAAATTTGTTGACAGCAAGTGTATGCGTTCTTGGTTGTTATTTTACTTTATCGTATAGACGTAACAGGAGAAGTTCTATAAAAACTGGTCAAGACTGCTTGACGTTCTACCGTGAATCCCAACTTCTGCTGTGCTTTACTGAATGTCTCCACACATCTATTTTTAAATACACTACCGCGCCATGTTACATTTAACAACGATACATTTGATGTACTTTATGCATAAGTTCGGATTCCTCCAATTATACTCAATCCTCCATATTAACTCTCAGGTGTGACGTGTTTTGAAGTATGGAGGTGTTTTTCTGTTTTTTTTTACTATCAGTTGTTGAGTACCATAGTACACGGTGTTACATAATCTAACGGAACTCTCTAACAAGGGCGAAAGTCGTGTCCAGTGCTTTTGTTTGAAAGAGATTGACTAGAAGGTCTATAAGAACAAGAAGGCTGCGATCATTTGTGGATGAGGTTTGGTTTGAAGTTAACCAAATTTCCGATTACCCGTCAGCAATTCCACAATCCCTATTATGTTTAATCAAGCTAGGCACATGAACGGACGATATAGTTGACGAAAAGGCAACGCTGTTACAGAACATAGTATGCTTAGATAACCGCACTATTTCCTTCATTAAGAAAATGCGAGTGAACACCTACTAACAAAATAAACAATAAGTCGCTCGGACGCATGACATCATAGTCAAAACCCAAGACCAGATTGCATGCACTCTCTATTGCACGTCACTTTATAACCAGGCAACTCCAACGTGATAGGGTAACCTCGTTTGATGTCCAGTCAGTATGGTAACATGGATGAACACTGCTGTTTGCTGATGAACTCGAAAGCTCAGACACGTATTACCTGAACGAATTGCTTGCAAGTGTGTTACTGCCGTTGTATTAACAATATATGGTAATCCAACTAGTCTGACTCTCTAGAAGACAATCGTAACAAATAATTGTTTTTGTTCATTCTTCATCAGACGAGTACAGTTATATAGGCTCAACAAAATTAAATCAATATTAAGGTAGGTTCCACTAGTCTGCATAATGGGGTGCGTAATTCTAAACAAACGGAATAAGTCGTTTAAACGACGAATCACTGGTGAGTGTTATGAATGGGTGATAACCGATTACAATTACGCAAAAGAAGTAGTCGATGAAGCTAGTAATGTAACGTGTGGCCACGGCAAATACAAGGTTTGTATAAACTTCGTTTGAAAACTAATAGCCGGATTGCGTAGCCGGAAAGCAATCGATTCCGCGGCAGCTAACATTCGCCATTGGATCACTTTCGTGTGGTTGGCCGGAATTGTGTTAACTACGCTGAAGGCTTGCCTTGGACCAACTTGATGATTCGTATCGTCAAAGTGTGCATTTGCTGCGCTGTTAGTTTTGGTTAAGTCAGTTCCAAGCCAGACAGGATGATATTGTCTGACTAAGTTGGACAAACGCCTAGCCACCCGAACCACATATTCTTGTGTACAACAGAAAGTGAAAGAATATACAAGTCGAAGACAGGTACTTTGTCTCTCAGACCTAAAGTGATCAAAAGTGAAATGATGAACCAGCTCTGTAATGTCATCTTCGGAAAAGTGTGTCTATGAGTCAGATACAGCCGATAGTTGAGTCTTTCTGTCGCGATCTCACTCTTGAACGATAAGCGGTTGATTTTGGCTCCCACTTTCATCGTGGCAACTGAATCAGGTGACTTAATAGCACCCATGTTCCGGATAATAAAGCGGTCGGGTGGTCATTTTCCTTCATTACACTGCCTACCATTTTTTTCTTTTTGGTCAATTGCCTATCTAGAAAAAATTGTCATTGCTCAGCTCTTAAGATATCGAACAAGGTTACGCTTCTGTTTTAACGGCAAAAAGCTATTAAAATGCGTGTACTTTCCAGGTCACATTACCTTGCGATGAATCAAACGCTACAGAGTTCTATCTAGTTGTCTTTTCAGACTTACCTCTAGAAAATCGAACATGTTGTCTGAAACTGTTTCAAAAAGAATGTTATAGAAGGGTATCCTCAACTTACTATCCGCACGACATCGGTTAGATCCTGGTTCAGGCTCAGTAAGGCAAAAATATCACCTATGTATCGCCCACAGAAACATATTTTCAATGGCAGGGTTTGGCTGTTGACTTTCCACCTTCCCCGTGAAAACGCATTTTAGCAGTGGGCTTAAGGGAACTCCATATAAACTCCGTCAGTTTGAAGTTATCAACTGTCGTTTAACTCTAACTGCACATTGATTGTACGATGCAGTAGAAGGCCTTTAAGCAATTATTTTGGTTTGCTTAATCCGATATTTCATTGAACGGCTTGTTCGACAATGGAACAATGGATGAACGTTCAAAGAACACGTGCTTATTATGAATTCTGATGAGTGGTGAGAGGTTTGATTTTCGTATACATCGAACATCACCCACAATTGATCGCGGCTGTCACATTCCCGTAGATTTTTCCGGTCGGCCCTTTTCGAAAAGCAGAAGCACTAGACTCGAGTTTCGCTCTCATTAGA
>JTDE01000647.1:108303-135983 GCA_014338405.1 Paragonimus skrjabini miyazakii
ATTAACACGTGGAAAGTAATTGTTGGGTCGATCAAATGGAAGGTCTCTAAAATAGGTCTGGTCACTGCAGTAGCATGCTCACGCTTTGTGATGCATTCTCAATCCCACATTCTTAAGCGCAACAACTGTTCATATCTCTCATTGCGCAGATCATCATGGTCGCAAGTCATCTGCCAATTACAATGTAAAGCAAATACTCCTAGTTTCCGCAATTAAATCTGACGGAGGGTTAGTGATCTTGTACGCCTAAATGAGGGACACGTAGCTACACTGAACTTTCATCCGATGTCCTTTGTTAGACGTTGCGTTGGAGGTAAAGCATATGTATATATACGCTGCTTCTAACGCATTATTTCACAGTTTTGGTCATCTTTCACGCATCTGACAAAGACGATCCTCAGTTCGTTGTTCAGTTCACATGTTGAGAGCCAGGTATAGATAACACGCTAGATTAAGAATGCAATCTTCTCGCGAAAAACGACGCACGCTCTGTGAAATAGACATGGAGCTGAAAAGCGTTTATGCTACATTGGCTAAAACGGAAACACTTTATTGCCGTCCAGCCCAGTTGAGCTCATCATGCACTGAGGTGCACGTGGTACTCTCTTTCTGGTGCTGACACATATGTTTGTGTATCGTTCTGAAGTCAACTTCAGGGGTACTCACCATAAACAATAGTCCGACATTTTGTGTGCCACCGGCAACACTTTGAACCCTGTTTACCAATGGTCTGACCGGCTAAGCGTCGACCTACGTATACTTGCTAGGTTCACGCTTTTATGTACACCTGTGTTACATTGTCGTCCAATATGACAGATGAGAAAGGTGGGATTACCAGTTTACAAAATAGACCTGTTGACTTCGTTATTTGTATTCTTACCTAGAAAAGGTTTCCTTACTATTTCATTTCACACACCTGCCCTTGCACAAAAGCAACCAATCAATAGCTTCTCACGAACAAACTATTACCTTGGCGTCATTCAACTTTACATACAGGTTGAATAAATTTTGCTTCAAAATCTCTTCGTGATTTTGTTTTAAATTTGAATCTATGGCAGATGATCTAAATCAACGCTGATTTTAATTTGTGCTCTATACATTCACATGCAAATAGTAGCCGTGAGAATTCTAATCGAAAGACCAATTTTACAAGCAGAGGGAGTAGTCTATAAATCTTCACCACATTTACAATACTATTCTACAAAACCACGAATATTTACTTTGAGACTGCTCTACATAATTGTTCACTTTCAGTGGGCATACCATAGTAAACACTGCCACTCAAGACAGTTTATGGGTATTTCACTATAAAATAATTGATTATACGTACGTAAAGTAAGGGTGAATATTGCTTTTCAATATTTATAAACCTGGAAATTGCTGTCTAAATTTTGACAGGCAATGAAGCGCGAAAATAATGAAGAAGACCTGAAAATAAGTTTAAAATATGTATACATTAAGATCTTATGTATTACGTTAATAACGCATTATGTTTTCAACTTCTTGGTTATCTGTTGCATTTGGTAGTGTTGGATAATTTCTCGGCATGTTTATCCTTTGTCATTTGTAATTTCACAACTATTTCCACGAAATATTCTACTGAATTGCTTCACAAATATGATTTCTTAATGAGCAATTTGTAACCACACAATGTATATTAAACATACATGGTACTGGTTACAAAAATGTGCGCATAGTAACCATTATTTTCAACACTTGTCAATGCGAACTTAAGATGGGAATTCACGAAGTATATGTGGAATAGAATATATATTTTTCCAATGACATCATTGAATCACTTTGCAAAAATATAAACTAGTACAACGTGTCTCAGTTTCCCCGTGACTCAAAATCTAATTTCAGATGAAACCACGTTTGGTTGAATAAAGGTTCAAACACAGAAGTTAGAATTATCGCAATAAAATCGTTTTCTGTGTAGTTACACCTCCACACTATCGCAATAAATTCTTTCAAACAATAAATGGCACAAAACAGCACGAAGACCTTAGTTAAACAAGCACAAACAAGATATTCTTGAATATGTTATGTACAGATGGAATAAGTGAACCAACAAAGAACGCTTGTGACACAAAACTGTGCAAGTTAGTCGTTATGCATTGTCTCACCTCCGAAAATTTCAATGTGGTTTTTAAAAGAATTTGTTAGTATAGATAGGCTTCCATCATGTCTTTTCAGAAAAGGAAGTTTTTTCAAATTGTTTATAACCTTCTCGAGCAAAAACCGTATTCATGCACATTTCAGCTGTTACAAAACAAATTACTGGATATTAAGTATTTATTGGTATGAGATAAATTAATTACAACCAACTTGTTCTTTCCAGGGCAAGCCATTTGTTAGCTATTTTGTGTTCTTATATAAATTTTTAATTCACCTCATTCGTTTTACAAAGGTTTGCGTCCAAAATGTTACCTAAGAAATGCATTTATTTCACTTCAATAGTTTACATCATGCTCAGAAAGAATTGGAAATTTGTCAGCAATATTGTGCATAGAATATTAGTCATACGTTTTAGGTTCACTGGGTTATTACATTTCCCCACTTATTACTAATTAAATAGTGAAGAGGAGCGTTCAACCGTTCGATCGTTTCCATTAAGGGGACAATATTAAACCCTTCTTTAAATGGTGTTCCTAAAATGGCTTTTAGTTGATAGAATTGTTAAGTAGTGCAGTAGCTGCATTCTGTAAATACAACCACATTATGGATAGCTTTGGGGTAGAGTGCAATTTGAAAAACTGAGTAGGATTTACAGTACTTGGAAATTCACAGTCTAGCATGATTCTATGGTACAGAAGACTTGTCTGCGATTGTATTGTATTCCACGTTCATTCTTTTGTATGTATGATCGATTGGGTTGCAACAAAGTAGCTCATTCATGTTGACTTGTAGTAAACAAATGCGAGCACTATTTTCAATTATTTGGTTGTCTGTTGTACATTTTACTACCAGATGGTTTTTAGCCGTATTCAGATATAAATTGAATATCTGATCCCCAGGGCTTCACGATTTTTAATAACAAAGCTTTTGGTTAAGCTAAACTTACGCAGCTCACCGAACGAACTGAGTAATTTATAGCTTGCATTGAATCGCGGGATTGCAATTATTCCAAATTAAAAACACTACCCACGTTCCATCACAGTCAAATAGGTATTCCGGTCAGCGCACTTAGCAGGGAAGCACCAGACTCCAGTTTTGCGCTTATTATAACCCATTAGTGGTGTATATCGTTGTCTGAGTTGGAAGTTTCACTCCAACCCTCGTGATTATAACACTAACTTGTCAACCACCAGGTAGGTAAATTGTTGCCTTGCCAGGTAAAAAACAGATCACCTGAATGCTGAAGTTACCGTGATGAAGGCTACGCAATCAAACGACCTTTCACGTTGTAATCAAACCGGTTCTGACCTCAGTCTGTTCAAATTAAAAAATCCGTGTTGTTTCATTTGTATTGGGATTGATGAGAATAGAAAGCTGAAATTTTTCCATCGCATCCTAGAAGCGCATGATTTACAAACTTACTCAAACATGTAACTTTGACTTTGAATAACAGTTTTCTTAGCTTTAAGATTGGTGCCAACTAATAATTTTCAATAAAACATTGGATTAGACTGCAATTTTCTACAGTTATGTGACAATTCAGGATAAGAACTAAGAAGTGCTTCTCTTTGAAACCCCCAATAATATAGTTACCGTTCACTAAGTTTACACTCTAAAAATAAAAGCTGCCCAAATCCGCTTCACAACAACCAAGTAGGGAATTAAAAATTATAACTCTTCTCTATATGCCATGCGCGGTTTCCCTTGCATTTGGAATTTGATCATGAAACAGTAGAATTTTAACTAAATAACTTCGCTTTTACTTGCATGCCACAAACACTTGCTGGTAAACTATAACGGGACGCTTGAAAGAGAATACATGTAGGCATAATTTTTAAAATTACTATATCATCCTATGGTTATAGGTGGCGGGCTAAACATATTTAGGCTGACGGTTTTCTTTCATGTGTTCCTAAAAACCAGAGTAAGGTATACTGAAAATGGTGACTCTCAACCTATCTGACAAGTCGAACAGTGATGATATGCATTGTGTATAGGTGCTGAAAGAATCTGACAGGAGTCAGATAAAGGTCGCAACGTTTCTTACCCAATTTTTCCTGAAACTAGGCGGAAGATTTCAACCTTGTTTTTTGTTACATAGTTACAAGTGAATTGAAAATACTGCTGAAATAAAGGAAGTGCGACTTGAACAAGTTTTTCAAAAATCAAAAGATTCCGAGGTTTTCTAGTTAAATGGGCAAGTATTTGATGGAATTTCCCTGTGATTTCCGAAATGGAACCAAATGACCAAGTTCTGAATAGGCTCATTGAAAAACTGCGTTCTCTTCAAGAAAAAATGGGGTACGTTTTAATGATAACAAGGTGTTATCAGCACTCAATAGCACAGATGTTAGGTATTGACCGGATATGGTAGGATTATGGTCAGAATTCACCCCTAAAGCACACTACCGGTTTTCTTATTATTGCTACTCATCAAGTGTCCGTATCCGGCAAACTTCGACCACATTTTCTACTGCAAGACCAGCAGATGCTGGAATATGTTGACAATGTTTCATTTACAACCCGGTTGTGCCATTTGTTTTGTATTAAATAAAGTCCGTATACCAACACTGATGTTGTGATTACTAACTGGAACTGTACTGGGTAAGGACATATGATGAGTGATAACAATTACGAAAACAGTCATGTGGTTTCGGTGAATTTTGACCAGTAAGCACATACGAGTTGTGTTACCATACATTATACATTTGTAATGTCATCTAGGATCCTGAACCAGACTGGGTCTCTGCACAGTCCTAATTAGTATTTACAACATAAGTGCCGATTTAGGGACTCTGTTGAGTCTGAGACAATTAGCAAAATTGATGCAAGTGAGCTGATATCAGGAAGAGTATTTACTCCGTTCATAGCTGTGTAGAATAGCTGAAGGATTGTGCTTAAGCAAGGTTGCATGCATATTTCAAAATAATGAAAGTCTGTAACAATAGTTAACTGCTCATCAACACATGACGATTGAGTTGATGTAAAGTAAATGTCACTCACGTTTCAAAAAACCTTCGAATTCATAGAAGACATTTTAGCCGGGTTCACTTAAATGGTTATCTGGCTTGAATGATGCGCTCGTCAGAATTGGTCAACGGTGCAAATTCTTCTTACTGCTGAGATTTCAATCCTATTCAACGCCTTCACTAGACAATTGTGAATGCGAGACTGACTTAAAACTGAGCAAGACCGAAGCTACCCTGTCTAAACGAACAGTAACATTCGAGCTCAGGAACTGTTGGTCATACATACATTACAGATTGCATTACATTCGAACTGCACCGGACATAACTCTTCGATTACTTTCGGTCGATAACCCCACTACTAGAACTCTCTAACTTGATACCATATCTATATTTAAACTAGTAATCTTGTGTTTTTTTCTTGAAAGAGGTTGGTTAAAATGTTCACCTGACAACAATACCTGCGACAAGCTTTGAGTAGTATTTCGTTTGTTTCAACTAATTGCAAGGTTACCTGAAAGTAGCGACTTGAACGTCTATCCTGCACAGTAACTGACAACCTTTAGACATAAGGATGTTGATTAATGTTGAATAGATAATACCTGTGTTTTCACATGAAATGGTCAAAAAACATCAGTAATACTCGTTGATGAATGTAGCTGAGCGTATTGATTCGGTCGTGCTCAACGTGATAACAATTATCCTTCACGGCTAACCCACGAAAGGAATCCAATTCAGGAACACAAAAATTTCCCTCACGTCCAACGGGCTAATCAGTACGATCGGCTTCTTAATGTAGAAGTGAAATAACAACAGTGAAACATACAAGTCTCTTTTTAAAGTGCGTATATTTCCTAATATGTGAACAATCCAAAATGTTTCAATACTTACGCTATCTCTCAGCTGTTTACAAAATGGAATGTTTTCCTGACCTGCATTACGCTTACATGTCAAATTCACGGAAGCCATCAATCCAAATCGTGAGTACTGAATGGAGGACATCTACCGATTTCAGCATTCGCGCCGATGTGTTTTGAACCTGTTCAATATTCTGCCTTGATTTTGCCAGTTGATTGGTTGTTTTTATACTGACATTGTAGTTAACCAATATTGTGTTTCAACAAACTTTATATGTCTACACGTTAGTGTTTTAACGGAATTTCATGGTATATTAAGCAACAGTTATTGAACGTTTTTCCAAGATTTAGAGTATTTCCAGTTCCAACCCCAAAAATACACCGAACTGCTACTTTGTTCTCATCACCGACAGTAATGATCAGATTGTCATTGACGAAGAATACTACCTTCATCTACGAGTGAACTGTCTAAGAGGGAATTTTTGATGGTAATGACACGTTTGCATAATGTGCGCTGTTTGTCCTGAGTCAGTCACCTCTCAGGCTAACACCCGTTTGCTGACGAAACATAAGTATGTCCCGGATTTACTCCGGAACAAACTATATTTCCGGTTCGAGTTTACTTTTAATTGATAAATTTGTATTTTCCCAACCGTGAACTAACTTTGTGTATTTGACAATAAAAGTGGCCGGGGCTATCAAAATTCCCGTAGTTTATTACTAAAAATGGGACGTGCGAATCAAATTCCACGCTGTATTACGCAAGCATTTTTGCTTCTATAACTTCACCTCTTTGTTCAGTAATTTCATGACATTTGTGTCCATCAATCACACGTGTGCTTTCCGCTCTTAATCCAATTAACACAACGATGCCGGGGACGAAATGAATGCCAACTGAGTGCCACAAACAAGTTTGTCCCCACCCAATACTGTCGAGTACAGTCACTCCCCAAAAGCTCCACCTGCTCAATTGCTCAACTTGGACAACGACGGTGATAATTTTGCAAAATAAGAAAAAATAGTAACTTCAAATTAAAATCAATTAACCTGTTAATAAAGGATTGATTTCCAAAACTAGTTACCTGGAGTAGTTCCCAAATGCCAGCTGCAAAATTTGGTTGTTTTTCACTGAATATGTTGTTCCTTCTCACCGACAATACGAACTACTAGGACGAACATAAATAATCCACACAATGAAATACGACGGGACCAACAAAAATTAGTGTGGACCGTTTTTCTACATATATACTTCACCTTTTGCCCAATTTAAGACAGTATTGTATGGTTTCTGACAGGTTAACTAGAACCTGTTGTCTGTCCACCACTAGATTGGCAGCTCAATGCAGGCGCGTTTACAGCTGTACCATGCAGGTTGTACTTTATATAGATTCCAAGTATGATTGGTATTTATGCCAGCTGTATCTGCATTCGTCCCCAAAATATGAGGTTACATCGAGAGCAAAGATTTTGTCCGTTCGAACTCGAGATAACTGGTATTGAAACATGTTTGTTTGTCATTGGATCTTTGAAGACATTCTGAAAATCTTTTGATGTCACTTAACCTCATAAGACTGCGAACTTTGAATTTACACTGGTAACCTAGGATCACATGCTGCTTCAAATCAGAAGGAATGTGGTTCGAATCCAGCAACTGAATATATGTGACTTGTAGCTAAACGTCGTTCAGCAAGTGATCTCTAAAACTTCTTAAACCAATATTCAAAAACACTAATTTTGTTAAATAACTGAGCATTCAATCAGACAGGACTTAAGTTTACAAGCTCGTTTGAAGTTTCATGCAAACCTTAATCCAAACATTTTTGTTAAACATTTTTCTTGAAATGGTATGGTCGTTACTGCATACGTATAAACATCGTTTTAGGTTTAATCGTGGTAGGTCATCGGTTGAAATAACCATTGAGTAATTGGATATTGAATTTCTCATTTTATCTGAGCAAACTTCAAGTCATGTCAATAGTGACCTACGAAAGAGAAAATTTCATCCTAGAAACTAATAGTTGGGAGCAACCTACTGAATTTGTAGTAAATACGGAGTCAGAATTACTACGGTAGTATATGTAAGGGATAAAACCTATTTTCCATCAAATTTTTTAGTTGTGTGTTAAAACAAGAACTTGGAGAAGATGATCTTCATTCAGTTTTCAGCTTAAATTAAACATCCGCGATCAAAATCTGTATAGTATGAATAACTGATCAAAACACCATAACCCGGTCATGTGTGGGAAATTTCAATTCTTCAAACCAAGATAATCCCTGAATACAACTTTATTGTGTCGCGTCGTATACTGGCTGAACTGCACACTAGCGGGGTACTCGAAAGAAAGGAGGTCCACCAAATATGGTCCACATCGTGGGTACGTAGTTATCAGGCATCATGATAACGGTCGGTCAAAAGCATAGGACTCTACCAAGTGCAAAACGCATTCTGATGAAGCAGCACTAGGCTTAAGACGGAGGCTTTCTGTGTTTTGTTTGCATCAGGACATAAACCTACAGGTATAGGCAGAAACCACTATGATCCGATACCATCAATCCGATTTGTTAGTATAAGAGAAATGTTCATACTCCATCGGTAGCAGTTGATCTGCCACTTCGATGCTTTTGTTCCACTCTGGATGCAACTTCCCATTAATTGATATGTTCGCAATATGAACTTGTGGAGGAATAACGAAATTAGCTGGGGCGTACACACTACAGAGTCAGTGTTTGGTCTTTCGTATCTACTTTTGATTACTGAACCATCTGCCTAACTTCGCATCACGACAAAATAGTGTGACGGAGTTGTTAGGGTGAAACAGACCCAGCTAATGGATGGCTGATTGCGTTTGGGTGCGCTGTTTTCTTTCGTTGGTTCGAATTTAGATGGCACCCAATTGTGAAAACACTTAGCTTCCGCTGGATTATAATCAGCAATGGAGGCAGCATTTTCATTTGCAGTAAGCGCTCATTTGAATCTAGCCGAAGCCTAGAGATTTCCTTATCATTCTTTCCGGATTAAAACGCTGACAGATTACCTAAATATTATTTGACTGCTGAGCAAGGTTTTGGGTTGATTCTAGCGTGAACTGCTAGAATAATTCTGCCGGAACAATCGATCCTTTTGAGAATGTAAGAACCGGTGTTTACCTGAGACAACATATTAAACTTCAGGTCCCTCTGGATGGCTTCATAGTACGCCCTTGGAAGTCAAACAATGCGTCTCTGTCGTCGATTAGAGCTCGCCCGAAGTCAAAATGTTATAACCTGGATACTTCCACATTCACGGGGTAACTCAGTTCGGATGACTACAACTTGCTTTGTTTCGTTCAGCTTTAGTGAATCGGATTTAAATTGGATTTAACACAATTTTAACACGATAACTTCAGTTACCCTTGAACCAAAAACCACCGTTTTAAAATTAGTGCAGATATGTAAGCCATGGCTTTTGCTTGTCCAACATTATCAATTATCTCCAAAATAACAAGAACTGATAGAAGTAATGCACTACTTAATACCGTAACTAAAAACAATTTGAACAGAGAAGTCAGAAACAGTTTGCACAACGTAGCTCTCGAGCACATTTCGCCGACTCTCATCAGGTACGTACTACAGTCCGTGAGTTTATATAGCAAAGTTCAGTGGGCATTGTGAAGCTAAACAACGAAAACAACAACCACACAAACAATCACACACATCCATACGAATCAGTTACCAGGGCAATTCGGTACTGACGAACAAGTCTATCTGTACGCAGAGTGGTGGCTTCCATTTGCTAATTGCCACCGCCACCGCAAACCGGAAAAGCCTTCGATTTTTTGTTGCGTAACGTATCCGAACCGTCTTCTCCAGGTTTACTTGGGGTCGGCAAGTCAACAGGCGTCGGGCGATTGACGATGCTGGTGCCTTGTGACTTGTCACATTCTGAATTGAGCCCGGTATTGTGGTCTTCATGTGCGTTTTGAGAAGCCAACCTGGAATGTATTCGTTGACCCGATTACGTAACTGCCGCTCCGTTCTGCCTATGTAAGTGGCCCGGCACTCACACGAGAATTCATAGATGGTGTGAGATTTGGCGTTGAGCGGTAGCGGTGTTTTTAAAGGTGGTGTTGGGATTCGGGTGATGGTGAACAGCATGACTAGTTGGGCTGCATAGAACATACGACCTATAGCCGCAGTCAGAACTTCTGAAAGATGGTGGTCAGCGCTAGTATGTCGGAAAACTGGGTCATGTATATTCAGATGAACTACTGTAATTCAGTGATTAGCAAAATAGAAATTCCCGACTAGAAGTGTGAGTCGTTGGCTGGACCAATTGTTCAACTTGAAAGACGTGTAGGGTGGCCAAACTGTAAATCTCGTTCAGATTGAACCATATAGTCTAGGTAAAATTCAAAGATACTTTGCTTAAATATGTAACCACAGTTCGCGTTTACACTTTCCAATGCATCTGTGGAGCTAGGTACTGCGGCCGTACAACAGACGCTATTCTCAGAGGACACGTAAACAACACCCTACCTGGCTGACCAACGGTAAGGTGAAGTCCCTTTCGAGTGCGTTTATGATGCACCTCTCTGAATCAGGGCAACCATTTTCAACTAAAATGTCCTTACAGTCCATTTTCCGCTTACTAAATCTCCGGTCCAAAGGCATATTTTTTATTTTCGTCTGGTCACCATCATAATGAACGGAATTCGGTCGTGTAATCCACAGCTGTGAGTTCGGACGAAATTAGTCCATGGACTCCCGTTACTCACTTAACAAATCCGGGGTAAATCCGGTCAGCTTATTGCCATCCATTTCAGAATCAATCGAATTAATAATGTGATAAATCAACTCCGATTTAGCCCACTTGGCAATCAAGATTATATACTAAGCAATGTAGTTGGCTGAGTGAATAAGAACCGAAAACAGACTGTTCGTAAAACTAACTTTTACTTACCAATTCCAGATTTGCTTATGGATCAACTTTTGGGTAATCGCCGTTGTAGTTGGTTACAAAGTCAAAAACGTTTTTCAACCAGAAATTAACGAGCTGTATCATCCTGTTATCTTGAGCATGTCTTCCCAACTTATTGAGAAGACAAATTAACCTCTGTCGGATTTCTCATTCTACAGTTATCTGGTTGAAAGTGATTTCGACTAAACCTGACTAAGTGTGCGCTCAAATATCTGGAAACGACTTGATATCATGACTAAGTGTGATAAACCGTTGTCACGAAAACTGTTGCTACAAGCTTGGTAAATCATATCAGCTTCAAAGACCGCAACAAATAAAAATTATATTTAACATCACATTACCTACGTAAGTTTCATAATATAAATATTATAACCGTTCTTGCACAAGTAGGATTTTGTTATAAACGGATGTACTCTGTTTAAGGAATTGCTGTAGATAACAGTAATTAATGCTGACCGGGTCAAAGGAGGATGGTGAAACTGCACAATAAACAAAATTGTTGAACACTTTTGTGTTAGATCATACTTGTTAAGTCTATTTGCTAATACTTTGAATGAAATCGGAGTAAAAGAAAGATGGCACAATTGGTTCAAACAACTCTTTCATTAGGACATACTTGAATAATTGTGAAGAATAGAGATAATAAGACATTTTATATTTTCAATTTCACTTTCAACGTGGATTGAAAATTTTCTTTTCTGTAGAAAGCAATGTTTGACCAAACACACATCACCGTATATTTACAGTAAAACTAATCAAAATGTATATCACCCTAAAATCAAAACGGCTTCATTCTACAACTACGGGTAAAGCTTGAGTTTTAAAATGAACCATTCAATGCATCTAATCTACATAAAGAAGTAAAAGGATATCCAGCCAGATTGATTACAATAAGTTTCCTAACTGTCTCCTACGGGTCGAAATTGTGAACACGTTGCACGTTCACAGCATGTCGTCTGATAAACCGGAACAGTGTTCGCAGTCTCTGTAGAGTTGAGCAATAACTCAGACAGGAAATTATTGAAGCAGCTCAAGGATGCTTGCAAACAAATTTGACAGGAATTGGCAAATAATTTTGTTCTAATTTTCGCATCATTTTACTAACTGGTTATTTTCAACCGTCAAAAAATAAAGTATACTTCCGTTTAGAAAAGGGTAATTCATCAGTCAAAAAGTGCACCTCCTGCTAGACATGACATTATATATAAACACTAACAGTTCCAAATGAATACATTACGTCACTGAACGCATATTCGTACCTGTCATAATGTAGAACGCTTGGATATAGATGATTACTGGCATGTCTTTACTACAAAATTCACCTACGCGGTGTTAATCGTCTGACCGCTTGCCGGTCAATTCTGACTGTGTACAGATTTTTAATGTCGCCAAAACTGTGCACTGGATCACTGAAGGATTTTTGTGGTCAAGCAACAATCCTGACACGTTGTTCGGGCTGCCTACGCCAAAGCATCTCCAATATGGTTCGAGACTTTTAAGTATGCTCAGAAGACTGTGCTGAGTACACATGGAAAATTAGAATGAGACCAGGTCTCCGGAGAGATTTCCTATTTTCTGATCACTCATGATGGAAAAAGGGTCAAGCATGACCGCTCTGTTTTTGTGAGGCCGGTAGTCAGCATGATAATTTATCTTCAACTTGTGAAGATTCGTTTGTAGACAAAAATAAGGAAATCACTACAGATCTACAGATCAAGACGGCCAGCGGTGCCTAACGTAACTACTTCAGTTTATCTCAGTTTGAGTGTATTGCTTATGGGAACATGCCGTTCAACCGGCATGGGTCAGGGACAGTTGACATCACTCAGGCGACCTAGACCAGACGCAAAAATACCAAGATGGCTCACCCGGGAACATTTGGCGTAGCACCTCCCTCAAGCCAAAACTACCAACGCTTGCACGGTGTTGATCGATGGATTTGGAAACCACATGTTGGCACATTTTATGAACAAAAAATCCAGTGTCCAAAGTTCCAACTTCCATTTGGTGCGATAAGAGCATTGGTTCTTAATCCAAATGGGAAGTGCTTTAGCTCAGCTATCATGTTTAATTAGCTAGCTCAACAGATGAGACATCACTAGTCCAAAAGGCGGTTTCCTTCAGCAACAACTCAGTTCAGAAATGAGTAGATCAAGAAGTTGAGATCATTGAAGAAACTTTATAAGGACTCTAAATGACAAGCAAATTTGCCATGCTTTTGGAAAAACTGAATCCACTAGGAAACTAGTCATTACTGTTAACTTACATTCAGTTCACAAATGACAATGTTCAGGCAAGAGTTATTGTTTGCATTACACCTAGGAACCTAACTTCACAAGGTAAGCATTTCACGATTCGGAACAGGATTGTAGAGAGGAGAAACTCTAACATATAAATATAGTTACTACAAATAGAACCTCCGTCACAAAGGATTGCAGTCATACATATTTTGGTCAGTCCGTTTCGAAGAAGGAACAACAATCAAGTTCCGTTCTTGTCAAAGCACATCGGTGGCCCACATCAATACCATATCCAGAAATTCCGGCTGTGCTTTTACGAGACAAGAGTGTTGACTATTGTAGTGTGATCTGGACATTATTCATGACCAAATTATCCTGCGCAAATATCCTGGCAAATTCGTCTGTGAGTAATGGCAAATTTACCTGAGATGAGACATAGTAACTATTTTGTTAACTCCAATGGATAGCTCCACAACTGGAAAGTCACCCTAAGTTGATATGGCGAGCGGATTTCGATGTAATTAGTCGACCGATAGTTTAGAGCAAATGCGGCTTGTGTCAGAGGTCTGCACTACAGGCGAAACTGGATTCTTTTTTTCCGTTTCAAAAGAGGCTGGCCAAAATCCGTATGTGATTGTAGCCAGTTGTGACTGATGTAGCGGGAGTTTCATAATTGTGGAAACAATTTCTGGTCACAAAATATTGGCACTTCACATGTAGTTTTCTAAGTACCTTGCAATTCTTGGTTCAAGCTTGTTGTCGGTTCTGCATCGGACTTAAGTAAACCGTATCACCTAACTGCTAAGTGGTTGGCGGATATACTATAGCCTATACGATGGGAATTATACCCACATAGTCTCCGTGACACTTTTGAGTTTGTGGACTCTGTGAAGGACATTAGTGTTAGACACCGGTACATAGGCTCCCTTGATGTCACCACGATATTTACGAATGTTCCGTCGGTGGAAACAATTAACTTTTTGTGTGAACAGATTGAACAAATCGAAAGAATGCTCGGATTGTAAAAATCAGGCGTAAAAGAACTACTTTTGCGGTGCACCCTCAATATTCAGTTTTTGTTCAACGGTGAGCTGTATCGACAATCGGATGGAGTAGTAATGAGACCAACTTTGGGTCCATTACTGGCAGACATATTCAAAGGCAAATTAGAATCCCAAATTCGTTCGACTATTCAGCCTTTATATGTACCGCCAATGTGCAGACGATATATTCGTCGTTATACAGTCAGAAGACGAGTTAACAACCATCCTTCAGAATGTTGATGCAGCACGCACATCACTGCGCTTCACTTCAGAAGAGGTATTTAACAACGAATTCCATTTATCAGATGTCAAACTGACCAGACATCGAGACGGTACATTGAATAGGTCGGCATATCGCAAACCGAAATGGACAGGTCAATATACAGTCAATGTACAGTTTTGAGCTCCTCAATATACAGTCAATATACAGTTTTGTGCTCCTCAAACAGAAACAAAATCCAGCCTAAGGCCTAGCAACTAGAGCAAGAAAGATTCATTCAGATGACACAGTGGAGCTGGAACTGAAAACGGTTCAAAACCTATTGAGGGAAAACGGCTATCCGGAGCGATTCATCATTTCAAGTATGAAGGTCAAAATCCTGCAAGAAATCTGAAAAGAAAGCCGTGTTTATAAAACTCCCGTTTAAAGGAAATACTGTAGCAGATCAGTTCAACCGAAGCATGTACCGGTCACATAGACGTATATTTCCAGCGGCAACTTTGAGAAGTTGGTTCACAACACTGTCGATGTTAAGATTGAGTCTGATAGACAAGCTACCAGTCCTCGATCAATCATTGCTCGTGTATTCATTTTCATGCTACTGTTGTACTGCAGGATACGTTGGTCGTATTACTAGGTGTTTGTCAAAAAGGATCATGGAGCATCATCCAGCTTGGATTGGGACCGGTTATCGTAAATCAATTACCAGCGCCATTGTAGCTGATACCAACCATCCCATAGACATCAGCAAAGCATTCCAGGTTGTCTACAGAGTTGCGAACACTCAACCAAAAACAGTCCGTCAGCGCATTCTGGCGACCGCCGAATCGATTGCTACTAGATTACGCAACCCTAACGTGTGCTCTCAAAAGAAGTTTGTTCAGTCCTTGCAACTTTCGTGACCACAGATCAATCACATCCAATTTAACCACACACAAACAGTTGACCCTGACCTTGTGACGTAACATCCAGTTAAAGTCCGGTCTGGGCCTAACTAATTAGTGTGTGCGTAGTCTAGTATTAGCCTTTATTGTCACTCGTGAAGAGTCACTTCTTGTTTTTTGCGCCTTGTCTTATGACGTCTTGATGAAACATATGTAATTGTATTGACATGAGAAAGAATTATCGAAAACAATTGTTCGTCACATCGTTACTCAAGAAATCTCAGTTTGAAATACAGCAAGTTCTTTTCACAATGCTCAAACGGTGATAACTAATCATCAGATATTCCAACCAAATTGTCAGTTTCGACCAACTGACAGCTTTTCTAACGCCCATTGTAAGCCCTGCTCATATTGAGCAAAACGTGATGCTTGCATTATTCAATCATTTCAACATCGTGATCAATAGTCATTGTCCAATTTTTAGTTTTTGAACCAACGATACTTTTCACACCAGGAAATATGTGTTTATGCAATTTGCTAGATTTAGGAGATCGTAATAAAACTGAAACTCATTAAAATGAATTCTAAGAGAAAAAAGCTGAGCCAAAGTAGAGGAAATTCTGAGGACATTCTATTTTTAACACGTATTTTAGGGTTATATTCAAAGATTTTTCATATTTCTATTTTAGTAATGATTTTTTTTATTGCGGTATAAAATAGTCATCATTTACAACCAGTGACGGCCTTCCCATTCGGATAGAACACTTTACCAGTGGTCATCAAACAAAGTACTAGACCCGAGGTTAATTTTTAGCAGTTCTTGTCAGTAGTGTACAGCACTTAGCAGGAGTCGACTTCAACACTACATGGCTGTGAGGCTTGAGTGTTCACAAAAATGCGCCCTCACGATCACACTGGCCACAATCTTAAAAACTGTTGCACGTAAAAGTCTAACTAAACAACATCGATCTCGAGATGATGAATTCGTATGAACGGGCCACTGTCTATGACTCCCTTCGAAATAAATGTCAGTAATGAACATGCATCATGAGGTTATCTGACGTACTGATTATAGAGCTGATGGTGATGTGTTTACAAGGTAGTTTAACAAGAAGATAGATCCGAACTAAATTTCTACCGTGTTAATTATACATGGTAGTTCCTGCAGATAAGCCAAAGTTTACCGTTTCATTGTACCAGGGTCAGAGGAAATTTATTTCGGAACACACGAAATATTTTTATGTAAGATGTTAGCGATGTACACAGAGTTTGCTAGTGAATGTAGTGCACTTCGGCGTACAGGCGGCAGCTTCGTAAATAGGACGACACTAATGCAGAATTGTATAATCAAGAAAAAGGAAGGCTGTCGAAAGATTTCGTGCAAACCGGTACATCTGGCAAAGCTTTACAAAAATGATCTGGTTTGACTTTCATGTTTCCGTGCGTATTTCAAAGAATAGTACGCAGATTCACAGTCCCGTACTGCTCGTCGAAACAGAATAGACACGGGTATGGTAGCCAGTATGAAATGTAAAGTTCTCCTTAAAACCTGTAATAATGACTGCACTCTACACAATACGACTTAGTTATGCACGATGCATATTGGGTAAAACTGGGGATAAAAACAACTGCTCCTAGGCATGCTGTTTCTGTCGCTTGTTTGATTTTGACCAAAGTCTATGACTATCGCAATTACGTACTTTCTGCATGATAAGTATATAGATTAATGTGTACATTTCTTTAAACCATACCAACTGTGATTTGCTAATATCACGGATCATTTTATTCACTACTCTTCACAGACTTACTCATTTGTTGTGGACATGCAATGTGCTGGTTAAACTCAAACAGATCGAACCCTCTGCCCATCAAATCGCTAAGGATGATTGTGGGGCTGTAGTTTGTGGTTTTTGCCCCCGAGTAGTAGAAAAGTGTGCATCAAGCCGTTCCAAGACAAGCTAATTGACAGAAGCTTTATATAAACTAATAGATGGATTATAAATTCCACTCAACTATTTAGCAGATATTTGTTTCAAGAATGTTCCAGACTGCAAACCTTGAAAGTTTACACACTAATTACCAGGTAAACAATTTTATCAAAAGGCAGAGAGAAACGCTGAACGGTATCAGTTAAATGTGTGTGAAAATTTTTGTACAGTGTTTTGGATTACAGAAGAACTTGTGACAAAAAGAAAGTTCGCTAAGTAAATACGTCGTGCATCAAGTGACTGTCTAAAGAGTGTTAGTCATATCCCTGTAAAGTAACTGTGTGGAAAACTGAAACCCATATCTCAGGAGTACAGTCACGCAATTCCGAAATCGAAGAACTTTCTCAGTTTGCTCTGCCACGTTATACCTACTGATATGTCGGTTGAGCTATGTCTGATATGAGCACAACACAATTTACATCTGACGATAAGTTAAGCAGGCTTCCACACTGCTTTGTCAGCCCAAATCGAGTATAATCTGCTGATCTAAGCAGCGCTTACCTACTTCCTACTGTGTGGAGTTGAGCATTAAACGCAAGATGAATATCAGATGTCTGTAATTTCATGAAATGGTCAATTAGATTGACTGATGGGGATGTATAAAGTAACAAACCACATCCTAAACCAAAAATACAACATACCACGCAATATTTCAGTAGAGTTTTGTGATGACTTAGAGGTCCCTATTGTGGGTTATTTGATTGAAGTTTTCGAACGAGGTGCTGTGTTTTCTGAAAGTAAGATAGGGTATTCTCAGCAACATTCACAAGCAAATGCAGCTGGTCGTTTAAGTGTGCTTATACAGTCGTGCCTAATTTGAAATTAAAAAACAAGTCATCGCGTATGCATTATAAAACTGTAGCAAAAATTCAAATGCTAATCCACTGTAGGTGCGACGCTCGAATTGGCCTAGCTTTTTCCAAACTCGTTCTACTTCAGTAGTCTATCAAGTCGTGACTAAATGTGAGTGACGTTCAACTTACATCAACTCATACTAGACTAAAAGTTTGCAATCTGTTGTTCTTAACAGAAGAAAGCTATAGCAACTTAACCGTACAGTAAAACTAGCGCTTTAGCTACCGAAAAAAGTGGTACGTTAACCGGATGTCTGTAGCACGGGGATTGATGAACAACCCAAAAACTGAACGCGTAATAATCGATAGAGCGTCTACTTTTATATGAGTCTGAAGAATGTAGTTTAAACATTAAGCGGAATATACAAAGCATCGGGATTTGCAAAACAGTTTACTTTTGCTAGAATGAATGACCGTGAACCATAAAGATAATTGGCTGATTAGCAACTTGAAGTATATCGCAAATTCACATGTATGACGCGCTTTTGAATAGGTGTGTTAGTTACATTTTGTGTCAGTACAAGGCTGAACCATACACCCCGATATTTTTGTGTAATACAGTAATCCCAAGGAACGACTCTATATTAACTTTTATTATACTGTATATAAAAACAGTTCGGATTTTGTCAAGCTTGAATTAAACGTTATTCACATCTAACTGCATCCTTTGCATCCAGACAGACGTTTCAACCAACCCCCTTTGAAGAAGAATCAAAGTGAATTTATTGCTGAGGATGTTGACTGGTCGTCACGGCAAGATACGCGGCTGTTACCTACAAACCCTAAAGAACGACTTAGTTATCACTGATAATAATTGCTTGTGGTTTAGACATCATTTCTGGTACGTCGACCTTGAGATCATTGGCACATGAAACTTACACCGTTTGTTTGAAAAAGCTATTCTACTAGTGGAAATTGACCTACTTTAAAATGAGAAGAGGAATGGAGCAAAAGTGCCACCACGAACCGAAACCGTAGCCATCACCCACTAATAATCAAATTATACCAATATTTGAAGTGGTTAGGTTGTGTTAATGGATTGTTAGTTGTCAAATTCAACTTGAATAGCATCGATGTCATCAAAATAGAACAATGAAAAAGGGTTGACTTAATATGAGATGCTTAGGAAATTTATGAATCGTACGAAACATCACAGAAAAGGTTCACTTAAATCATCAGACAAAGGTATAATAAAATATAGTCTGACGAGCAAGTGGTTAGACTGTTTGGGTTGGGATGAAAGCTGTTGAGTTTGAGATTACGAACAAATAAACCTTCAAAATAATATCAAACGTTTTTGACTAAATTTAAACTCAATGAGCGTACGGATCATAAGATAACTCTATTATTTTGAAACTTTTTCGTTCAGAACTCTTTTCTGTCTCTCCGGCCGACTGTCGTGGTTAACAGTCGAAATCAAAAACGCTAAGTAGACGAGCGAATGCACTCTTAATAAAATTCTGCTCCACAGTTTTATGTGCAAAAGTGCACTTTGCTAGCAGTAAAACAAATGGTTTCTTTTATGTCAGCCAAGCAGGACTATGTGGAACACAGTGACTTCCAAGGAAGGAACAGGTTAATTATAACAAAAAGTTCAAACATTTGTTGCTAAAAGTTCTTGTAGACAAAAAATGGGACGTGTGATGATGCACGATTTTATGTGCAATAGGAAGATCACTATCAACAGAAAAACTGATACATAATTACACACCAAACCATAAAATAATGTGGATTTTATAAAAGTCCTAAAACTATTTCATGATATTATGAATACCACTCACAAGCAATCGTGACTATAGTGTCTACTGCTGATAGATCTTAACAAAAACAAATCTCATACCTACAACTTCATTTGGAAAGGCAACTGTCGAAAACGTTATCGAAGTGTAGGGATTATTAATAGATATTCTAAACTAACTGTAGTTTACGAGTTCATCGAGAATGTTTCCTTGTCAGTTATGGAATGTTATATCAGATGGGCCATGGACTATACTGATTTTAGCCTTTGTGTTTTATAGAAAGGCCAAGGTTGTTACCTGTAAGTTTCCACACAGACGTTACTACCCCCGAAAAACCCATTTTTTGCCCGAATTTGGTTATGAAATAACACATTTTGTAGATAAAACGTCCAGAGACATCTCTTACAGACAAATCAATCGTGTTTATCAAATTACAGTTTCGTATATATCTTCTTCTGGTGTTGTAGCTATGTGTACACACGGATGAAGCTGCTTGCTTGAAACAAATATGATCGTTCTCGAATTCGCTCCTTCAGCCTACCTGACAGATATTTTATAGATGATTCTGAACTCCAACTAGGTAGGATGTGATGGATAACTCAATATTGATGTGCCAAAGCTGATAACGATGTAGTTACTGGCATTGAAAACCCAACGTGAGTTGTCGGTCAGCGGAACTATGGTACATTCATGTAAGGCAACACACGACTTTGCGAAGGTAATAACAGAATAATCTACTTCTCTATTGTGTCAGGTTGTGAAACAAATGTTTAGAAAGTGATTTCCGCACAATTAAAGGAACACTAAAATCCATATACTTTCTGTATTACAACCGCGCTGATCTGCATTATAGAATTCTGAAGAATATAAATTGAACACTAATCACACTTGGTCATCGCCTTTGCATTCATACAGATTTTCCGGGCAACCCCTTAGGAAACGTCTATGAAATCTGCACTGTACGCCTGCTGGAGTTCTCCTAAAATGCATATCTCTTTTACGGGTGAGATATAAAACGTGCCCACAATGGAGTCAGTCCAATGGGAAATTGCGTTGATGACCCCAATTCAGGAAAGATTCATACGCAGAGACTTGGCCACTGCCAAAATAGGCCGGCTATAGTGTTTGTGTGAATGTGTAAACTGCGATCGGTTGTGTTGTGTATAACCCGCATTACGTGTTTGGTAAGTAACATAATGTGGTACTCAAGCTTCGTGAAGACAAGTTCGCTGGTATGTGTGTGACGAACGATGCGGTAGATAAATTGCAAAGACAACAAGTCACTCCCCAACAACAGCCATCTGTTACAAAGATGATTCTTCCAAAAAACGTTGTTCCTCTTCACGGGAAAAAAATAGTTCATTACGTGAAATTCAATCATTAGCAACAAGACGCGGTTAGCTATAAAACATTGCTTTGTAGAAGTCAAATATGCATACGGCTGTAGCTGACAATAGTTCACGCCGAGACTGGTTTGAGTACAGTGAACGTTAAAGATATTCCAGATGGGGTGAGTAATCCTACTGATACTTAGAAGACAAAATGTTTGGTGTGCATCTAACCTAGAAAACTGGGAAAATTAACGAACTTCTTGGTGCTATTTCATCTAGTATTGTGTGCGACGGTTAATCTGTATGTGTGCTGCGCTACAGCCAATCTGTCATAGTATATACTGGGTACGATTCCCGATTACATCAACCCCCAAGTTCTCCAAGATAAGTGGAAAAAACAAAGACACTTTAGGGATAGATATGCAGTTTTAACTGGGTTACGAACAACACTCAAGTGAGGTCTGACCATGTGAGTTTCCCGACGAAAGGGTCACGTCGTATGGTGACTGCAACACTTAAGTGAATTGATCCAGGTTTTCAGACTAGAAAACAAAATTGTTGATATTGTATGTACAGTCACGTAGGCCATGTTGAAGGGCTACCCTTCGTTGTATCGGCGATCATCTTGTGGAATTTTTTTCGTCCAGTTTTTAGAATTAACATTACTGTTGAATAGATATTGTTTCACTCTCATTTTCTGAACTGAATTTTGACATCACAGATTGTGAAGAATACTTACGAATAAATATATGTACCTTTGTGTTCCGTCGTGAAACTGAAGCGTAGTCTAGTCAAGCATGGTTTCTACGTATTTTGGGAGAATAAGCCCAAAGCTTGCTAAGTATGTGGCAGTTCCAGATACCTTTCTTTAGTGGGGAATATAATGCAAGAATGTAGCACCTTGTAGAAACCTTTCTCTGAAATGAAGGTTTTCTTGTGAGGCACTGCATTGTTACCAAAACATCTGTCAACCACGAATTGTCCCCTCATCAGGCTGTCTACCCATGCGCAATGATGAATACCTGTCAGACACTACAAATAACTTGTGATGAGATGCATGTTGCAATGAGTTGGTAGGTTAACTCAGTATATCCTCGCGTACAAGACAGCTTGACGTTGGCAGACAAGTGGTCTTTAATGACTACATTATCTTCAATGTAAGACAGGTTTTTAGTGATGGAGATAAGAGAACGTAACGTGGGAGGTAACCGTTTCGATGTCAATTCAGACTCCTCCTATCTGGTGAGTCTAAACAAGGACGTAACCGTTCTTGGAATATCGGTTTGAGAGTGAGCATCAAGAAGAGTTACAAAAGGACCCGTTTTCAAAATTTCATCACCAAAAATTAAGGTGTTACACTGGATATCATGTAAGTTCAAAAGGTTGAACTTGTAGACTATGAATGGAAAATTCAAAAATGACATCTCTTGTTAATGGCTGATAGGGGCCTAAGACAAACTGATCGGTAGCAACAACAACCAAGACCACCAAATAGGCTCCTCTTCTTAAACACGCTGACTTCGTCAACCAAAGTGCTAAATTCGGTGACGCAATTAATTTTTTACCCACCATAGTTTTTAAGACCAATAACATTTTTGCCATTTGTCATAAGCTATTTGGTATTTATTTTGATCAACTGAAGGACAAATTGTAATTGGCGAGTAGCACGGAAATTTGATTTACGTTAGTTGGACATCACTGACACGTGATTGGATTTGTCCCATCTCCGTACACTTTCCAGTCAGCTCATATAAAACAATACCTCTTAGTTATTAAAATGTCGTTCAATAGGTTGGTGTGTTTTAGTAATTGAACGTGGTAAAAAGTGCTAGTTGTCGACGTCATCGACCTGAATTAGCGGGATAGTTATATCTATCCTCCACTAGGGCTTTCGGGCAACGTGGGCATTACTAACAAACGAATGTGTTTATGATCTTCTTTATGGTAACTTGGTCATGTTTATTCAGAGATCAGTGGAGTACCGGTTAACGTAGATGCTTCAGGAGAGCGCGGCGGATTTTCTAGTATCAGCCTTTGAAAGACTATTCAGTAATGGTTAGTTTTAGCAACAGGAAAACTCGGATATAATGCGCTTCTTCTGAAGGGGCTAATTGGAATCTGCATGTGAGTATATGATACATTATAAGTTGTTGTTGAATTTCAGTTGAAATAAGTCGTCAGCTGGATATCACTCACTTTCAGTTACATATTTTGCATTTAGATAAACATAATTATCAAGTGTAGACTATCAGTTGCAACAGCTCAAAAGCAATGTTTGGGTTTTTTTGACTGACAGCCTTTACTGGGATCACTCCTCAGTTTTCGGATTGCGGAAAATCAACTAAAGTTTGTAATCAATATTGATTGGCAAACATTCACACCAACCTCATGAGCACATACAGTATGCGCGTGAATTGTCACTTCGAATGCCGGCCGGAAAGTTATCATACACACTGAAGGAATTTTACCGAACACACGTAACGGGACTCTCAGAAATACTATATATCATTGGCGAGCTTTCACTGAGAGGAGATTCGGGTTGTGTGCAGTTTCATTAAAGTTTAACTAAGAAACTTTTACGCGTACGTAAGTATTCAAACTTTGTCAAGATCCCCGATGGCTATAGACATATCTCCATGTTCAACCAATCACTTACAAGCCTGACTTTCAGGGGAATATTATCAACTGTTAGTCTTAAAACATATTTATTTGAAACAGTGGAATTAATTAACGTTATAAACGTCCATTATGAGGACCTGCGTGTCCATTGTTATCTACTTTCCGACCGGCATGCTTTAAACAGACTTTGTTTCAAATCAAGTCAGTCTAGACAGGCCCTAGTCACATGCAATAAAATAACTGTCAGTCAGTTTGCGGTTGCAGATTACGCTGGCTAGCAATCAATCAAACGCGAAACCCGGAACTATGATTGCGTAACTGTTGATGTACGCACAGTTCACAATCACTGATGGCCAGTTTTGTTGATCGCCCCAATTACCGTTTTTATACTGCTGTGTCGCGAGTGGCAAGACGACCAACCAAGCAGTTTTGGGCCCAGAATTTATAAACCGATGGAAAAGCAAACCAAGAAGGGTGATGACAGTACCACTGTGTCGAAAACCCATCTCACAGCGACTATGGGGCGCACGTTCTATGCAGTTCAACTGGTCATGTTGTTCACTATCACCGGAATCCCAACACCACCGCTACCGCTCAATGCCTAATCTCAAATCATTTATGAATTTTCGTGTGTCGAGCAAACTACGTATGCAGAACAGAGTGGCAGTTACATGGTCGGGTCAACAGACACATTCCAGTTCGGGTCCGCAAAACGCTGGTGGATAATATAATGACAGAATCAGGTCAGAATGTCACAAGGAACAGTCGCCATCAATTGTTCGACGATTGTTGATGTGTTAACATCAATCAAATGTGTTACGCAACAAAAGTCGAAAGCCTTTCGAGTTTGCGGAGACGGTAACATTGGACAAGTTAAAGCCACTCCTTTGTGTATAGAAATACTTGCTCATCATTACCAGATTGCTCTGATAACTGATGCCAAATGATGTGGGCATGTGGTTGCGCAATTATTGATTTTGTTTTCTGTCCAGTGAACTCTGCTATAAAAACCCATAGATTGCAATATGTACTTGATTAGATGCAGCGAAATGTGCTCCAAAGTTACATTGTGCAAAAAGATGTTTTGAATTCTTTGTTCAATATTGATTGGACAGATGGTTATTTCCAAACACATTTCGAAATCTGACCTATCGACGTAAACTGAACAACTTATACCAAAAGTATGTTACCAATGCAATTGACCGTAGATGCTTTGGACGTGGATCTAAAAGTCGAATGCACAGACAGTAAACAAATGAGGTCAAGGTTGCGAGGTGGGCAAGGCCATATAATGGCAGCATGTTCTACATGGAAAGGGCGCGTTTTTTGGTCTCCAAACAGCGATGTCTATAACTAAGCATTTGGGTTTCAGTAGTCATAGGGACAATTGCGATTCTGTGCAAAAGCCTGTGAAGCTTGACGGGAGGAAAATTTATGTCATACTAAAACTATTAGGGGTAATAAGATTTCTTTGTCGCAATCAGCTAAGTTAATTTCACGTTATCTCTTGACAGTCGTTCGTCGTGAAGAATAACCTGTTTCAAAAGCACTCTCAGTAACTGTTATGGAAGGATTCGTGAGCTAGGTTGTACACGATATGTCTTCGATGCATCTCAATAAGGACGTTAGCAATTTTGCATAATGATACACCACTATAAGGAGAAATCTTCTTATCCTTCAGGAATTGTTTGTATGAATTATTGTATTCAAAAAGGTTGCAAAAACAAGAGAACTTAACATTTGCTGTCATTAAGTGAATGAATTTGTTTCTGAAGTCAACAAACTCATACATGTGGGATATAAAATAACCCAACACAATTCAGGAAATTACATCTATATTTAAGGAGTCAATTTTTATCCAATAAAACACATTATTGTCGAGTGTAATAAGTTGTGGTGCTCAAACATCTGATTCGCTATACCTAGCGATCGTAATTCACAACGGAGCATTGCAAGTTATCGTTGTTTTGCCGCATAAATAAACGCAATGTACAAATACTGATTACGTTACGATTTCGTCGACTAACGCGCTGAGTTATTATTAATGCGCCGAAACTAGCTTTTGGGTTGAATTAAGATAACCATTTAAATTTCTGTATTCCTGGAACCATCAACCTATGCCATAAATATAACTGCAATGATAAAACCGCTATACGTGTGACCTTGATGACGGAGACACAGACGAAAATGGCATAATTTGGCACTAACCACTGTCATAAGGTTATGCTAGTGATGGGACAAACGCAAGCACCGGTTCAGACTATCATGTTACCCAATTCTACTCATTATCCTGTCACGTCAAAATGCATTGTTAAACATGCGTTTGACGCAATCCACTTGTTAGCTGTGCTTTGATAAGTTCGGGTTGGTGAATTTTTAAAAAGCCTTTTCCTACAGAATGGGAAAATAAATGAGTCGAACGGTACATATAACTGTGAGAACAACAACATTATCTCAACTGTCTTTGGACGTGAACTTGTATTAATATCTTGCGTAATAAGTTGTTTAGATTTCTTTATTTTTTCTACAAATGTTGGACCGCACAATTATGACTTGTCGATAAGCAAACAAATGGCAACATTACAACCTACGGTAGCACGCCGTTGCGGTGCTGTTCAGCTGACAAATGTGACCCAGTGTCCTTTGCTTGATCTAACTGATCGTCCTCTAAGATGCCAGGAATAACGTCCAGTGCAAAATTGCTTCCCACGTCATTTCACTATGTTTTCGCTAATCGTCTGTACATAGACTCACGTTTTGTGACTTAAATGAGTTATGTGGCCAATCTGTCAAAAATGTAATATCCGTGACGAGTAATTGTCTAAATACATCCATACCAAGATGTTCACACATATTGTGGTCTCAGAGTTTAACTGTCAGGTTTATAGAATGAGCACATAACTAGAAAATATCATTCTTCGATGTTGTTATCTTACAATACTTGGTAACTGGTACGTTTCTGGTCAGTCACACTGCACCTGGAACGTTAAGAACAAATTACGTACTCAAAACGCACAACAAACTTCGATCAAGTTTGACACACACGTCAATGACCAGTTTTCTCCAGTGGTGAATCGCTCCACCAGACTCAGAGAATTTAATATTGAGTTATGATTGCGTGCACCAGGTGCTGTTTACCAGAGTAAACTCTCACGTGATTCGATCACATATAAACAGGTTAATAAATGAAAACACCAGATTAAATAATCACCAATAAGACAGATCAACGCACTGGAATCTGTTAACGACCATCAAGGTCACCTCAAACGATCCGAGTTTGCCATTACGTATAAAAAGTGGTTGTGACTCTCAGTGCAAATGTATGGGCTATGTAGCCGTCGTCTCGCCCTCTCACGCGGCGCATCACGTGACAAGCCTAAGACTAAGTGACGCTCACCGTCCCAACCTGTGCATGCACACCCACACATCCATCGGCCCGAAAACCTTCCTCCGCATCGGAACACACGCACGCACGCGCACGCGGTCACCACCTGCACACTCATCCAACTGGAACGCTCCAACTGGATGTGATTCAGTGCGGTCAATACACAGGCCCGCATGATGCGGTTGGACCCGGATCGGAACAAGGAGCTACACAACTGAACAGGATAGGACACGGTCCGGACGAGCGCCACTGAATTAAGCTTGTACACCAATCCCACCAATAAAGATCCAAACTATTTGATTTAACCTTCTCATTTACTATCGTTGAGATATTGTTATTTGTTAGTGGGTACTCAGGCTATCACGGTTAAGCGTTCCACTACAATTGGTGCCGCGACCCGTTTTTGGATCCACTACAATTGGTGCCGCGACCCGTTTTTGGATCCACTACAATTGGTGCCGCGACCCGTTTTTGGATCC